>JACEII010000013.1:8266386-8298604 GCA_014332785.1 Antheraea mylitta
AAACAAATCAAAGTATCACCAAAGTCGTGTATCACCACGTGCCATATTTTTCGGTTATGTATAGTCCTCCTACTTATTTCATATTGACTTTTTTCCCAATTCCTCAACTTTCAATATGTTTGAAAGGTGGTTTTACCATTTATGTATATAGACATGTAAAGAAGCATTATTTGAGTAGACAGTATGTGACTTGTAGGTATATGTATTGTTTCATTCATGGAAAGCCATCCAAGACTGTAAGATAATTTAATCGAAATTAAATCCACGACCTGCTTAACGACCTGACCTGAAGAACAGATATTGTATGTACGTACATATATCGAAGCAAATTAATTATTATAACGTAATATTCATTTGAATTTATATATATAGTTTTCAGATATTCTGTATATAGCACCGGAATGACTATGATTTTTTCTTTTCTATTTCTTCTAAAGACGAAAAGCATTGTATACATTAAAATATCTCTGTTTGATAATAGTAACATGATGTCCGATATCAATTGTAGAATTTGAGTTACGCAACTAGGCTACGCAGAAGAATCATCGCCGTCCATAACTTCTATTGATCAATACTTATTTCTATTGGTCACGCAGACTAGCATTGTTAGTACTACTTTATTACGTTTTGAAGAGTGTGTTTGGGGGTAGTCCGGTGAAGCTGTTAAGACCTTGCTTGGTCAATAGCGAAGTCATTTCGAAAAAAAAAGAGTGTGTTTGAGAAAACTTACTGGCAAGACAAATAAACTCAGTCTTAAGGAATATTATCAACGCTTTAGTTACAAATGTTAAATGTAACAAGAGTTAATTAAGATATTATTGATCGGAGCTATTAATACAATGAATATAGGATAACTCCGGGTGATTCACACTTCTTACTTTTTCGCCTCTTACAATGTGTATATGTTACAGGTTCCACTGAAGACTTATGGATAATAGTTTGTAAGTGAATGGATTAATGTAAATAATATGTTATCTGTGGTTTATTTAGTTACATTTTTTTCTCTAGAGGACGCTACAGTACACCTTTGTGACGTCACACCATTGATTGTGAACAAGAAGATCGTCTTTTTGAGACGCCATCTTAAAATAAAGTGATATAAGTTTTGGTAGCGTAGATTATAATTAAAATCTAAAGTAATCGTCGTTGGGAAATTAGTTATCAAGTTTATATAATTTTTATTACTCAGTACCTATTGTAACGGACCAAGGTACAGAAAGATTTCGCTTTTGTTGTTTTGTAAAACTACAAAATTAGTTTATTTACCGTTCTTCTACTTTTGTCTTGTTACACCGTTACTCTGAATTAGATCGTAAACATTTATATATGAATAAAGGTTTACGAATATAAGGAATTTATGAATTGGAAACTGGTATTCATCGATCCAGCCTTCATCAGACGGATGTAACACGTCAATAAACTTCTGTGGGCAGGGCTTCAATTTATTGTTCCATTTGCATTGTGAAAGTATACTTTAGTGAATGTGCTGTTTTTTGGAACATAAACTATAAAATAAGTGCACAACCAGTGAGAAAGTGTTATAAAATTCATTTTGAAGGACCAGTGTATGTAATAGCTCATGTGAAATCGAAACTACAAAGTATAAGTGAAGCCATAAGTGTTGATTGTGCTGGTTGCAGTTGGTGGTTAGTGCGAGGGTGACCTCCTGATGGTGTGTACATCGCAGCATGTCTGCACTCTCGACGCCGGGCGGCGGAGGCAATACGGCGCAGAACAAGCCGGCGTCCGGCAAGCAGAAATATCAGAAATTGGACATCAATAGCTTATATTTCGCTCAAAAAGTAAGTCCTATTCCTTATTGATCTTAAATGTCAGTGTCAAGGTGGTTCACGCCCACATTTTAGTTTAGATAATTTAGAGAATTTTGTGTTATTTTGGACTGAATTGTTTGGATACAAATCAAAGAAATATAATTGCTATTGTTCAAATGTTAATAAATGTATCCGAAACAAGCCTCTTGTAATTGAAGGTGGTAGTTTTAACATTGAATAAATTGACCTTGTATGTGTACAATCTAATAACAATGTTTTTGTTCATTTACCTTGATAATTTATTTCATATCATAGACATTCAATTTTACTATTGCTGGGGTATATAATGATTTATTAAATAACCAAATTAAAACTTTTTTTTATATATTTTCATAATCTGAAATATACACATGAAAAATGATTATCAGTAGAATATGTTTACTCTTTATGATTGAACATAAAAAAACAATATTTTCTGTTTGTCATCAAAGGTCAACAAACTCTGTAACACATGTTATTGATTTATACAAAACTGCTCTATTGAATTAAGTCTTTTAAAAATAATATCATAAATGTATTTTTATAAAACTTACGTATATAACTTATAGATATGTTGTATAAAAATAATCAATAAAGTTAAAAATATTGAATATATGCATAACTTATATAGTATATTTGTATGATTATTACATATTGATTATATATATTCCATCGTTTGGAAATTTTCTACTCTTCATCTTCAAATCTATTCTAATTTTTTCCTAATTCTATAAAATTTTGCTGTTTTTTTTTTGTAGAACGAGAATTCAGAACCGTCCTCAACCAAATCTCAACTAAGTCGCAAACATGGAATGCAAAGTCTTGGAAAAGTACCATCAGCAAGGCGTCCGCCTGCCAATTTGCCTTCTTTGAAAACTGAGACTGGTCAAGACACTAGTGCTATGTAAGTTGTAATTCATCCTTTTTTTAACTAAATTGTATGCATAATAGATAACAATCATATAATCCATCCAATATACTATCCTAGTATGTGCGGTGCTAATAACTTTGAAACATAAGGAGAATATGAACATGATTGTATAAAGGAAGTAAAAAAATAAATAACATAGTGGTCATTTAGCTATTATATTTGACATTACTTGGAAGGGAGTGGTAGTAAACCTTACTATTAATAGAAAAGTTGTAGCTTTGTTTAAATTTAAGCTTGAAACCTTTCAGCTTGAAAAAAAGAAGGTAAAGTCCTGTATGTGACTAAATTTTGTGTGATGTTTAGCATTTCAGTTTTTCTTTCTTAAATATAATTTTAAATCATCTGTTTAGTTAATACTAGCATCTGACCGCGACTTTGTTCATTTGGAATAGTTACTTTGGGTTAATGCCACCACGTAGCGGAAGCTCTCAAGTGGGGAAAAAAACAAGTATTTTGAAAAATTGTTCATTGGTGGACCATTCCTATTAGTCTTAGTGTGATGATATAGCCTATAACCATTCTCGATAAATGAGCTATATAAAACTGAAAGAATTTTTCAAATTGGACCAGTTGTTCCTGAGATTACCCCCCTACAATGTCACAAACTCACAAACTTTACCTCTTTATAATATAATATTAGTATATAGATAATAAAAATGCTTAGATTGGAATTATTGGGTTAGCAATTGTCTCTAAATTATAAAATACATATATTTAAATACAGTTTTCAGAAATAATCAATGTGATGTTTATAATCTAAAATAAATTTTAACAATATTATTCATGTGATATCTATGAACATACAGTTTCTTTGGTGCTCAATCATGTCAAAAGTACTGGGTTTATTGGCATAGGGCCTATGCTATACTTTTAATGCAAAAATTTTTGTGGATGGTTCTAGGCTACTTATATTTGGTTTTCATTGACCCTTTGCTTTTTAAAAATTAAAAGTTTAAATAATGCACAGCTAACCAAGCCATATCAAATAGAGTATCTAATAAAACTATAATTGAATGTAAAAAAAACCTGTTGTGTATGTATGTTTAGTTTAGAGCACCTTATTTTTTTTCTACTGTATATGTGCATGTGACAACTTCTAAATGGCTGGACAGATTTTGATGATTTTTTTTGTGAGTTCAGTTAGATTCAGTAATGGTATAGATTCACAACTGGACGTGGTAGGCAGTGCTGTGGCTATATTTTAGGACTTTTTTAAATATATGGGATAGCTTCTGCTCTCATTTCACTAAATGTATTATGGAGTTCATAAAATATTTATTAAAGTTATTATCTTGAGTTACAGCTATAACACAATTTAATCATAACCTAATTATGCAATCCAGAAAGTAGTAATAAAATGGTCTTTACTATTTTACTGCATTATATGTTAACTCATGATAAAATTAGAATTCTACAGTTTTTCTTGCTTGTGGGTAACAAATGTAATGATTACTGTGTTCTGTTTAGTTCTTTTTTTTTACATATACTTGGTGTTTATTATTCATAAGCATTATAGAAAAGATAAACAGACATCATTTTGCAACAGATCAAAAAGTTTTTTTTTTAAGAAATGCAAGAAAAAGTATGACAGTTAACAAAAAGTGTTTGAGTGTACTAAATAGTATTTACAGAGCTAAATTTAACATAGCAATGAACATTGTTTATGTACTTAACAATTATATAACATTCTCAATTGTGTTTTTAAATATTTCAGCTCTACTATTGTTACTACAACTGTACCGACACAGCCAATATGTACCACTCAAACTACAGTAAGTATTACTTTCATTTGTTTCACACACCATACACACATGTAATGGACAATTTCATAGATTCCCCAAAAAAATTAGATTAATCTAGAGATGCCTATAAATTAAATATCGATTATGTAAATCATAATAATAATAAAGCGCATTTTGTGTAATTAGTGTTGCCAGAATTTACAAGTAATGGTGTTGTCTTTTCTTTTCGAAATACACCGACATCATGGTCATAGATATAAAAAAAAAAATTGTGCGTGTAACCGTCACACGCGATTGAAGTAAAACTTGTTATTTCCAGTTCCAAATTTACTGGTTATGAAGCTATTATGAAGATTATGAAGCTTTGATTTAATTTGTTACTTACATTGAATCCAGATAGCAGCACGGTCGCGCGCACATATATATATGATTAATTCTATTGTATGATTTTTATTATTATTCAATTTAATATTTTTAATTTAATTTTTATCTTAAAATTTTGATTGATTTGTTTATAAACTATTTATAGACAAAATCAAAAATATTTATAACCCGGATAGTACAGAAACGTGACGCCATATTGACGTAACGGACTTGTCGTCCAGTCCAGTTACGCGCCTAAAGAAGATTTACTTAAAAAATGGCCACTTTTACGGGAGCAATCAAATATGCTATTTGAGTTATATGAAATTATGCATACATCATTAAGTGTTAGTCTTTTCAAGACACGAGAATCTGTATATGGTTTGTTTCTGGATGTACCATTGTTGTAAAGGAACAGTTTGTGACGTTGAGAACTGATTTGAAAGCAACATATTAACCTATTAGTAACAGGCCTTGAATAAAACTCGAATTCTTTTTAAGGCTTGTTATAAAATAGATCTATCCATCTTTCGCTTCCGGAAACTAGATGGAAATTAAAATTTTATCCTTATTCAGAGTACATGAAAGTACTAAGTTACAGACCAAATTTAAAAATTAAGATGTACATTAATTCACACTTTCGCTCGGAACTGTTTGGTTACCGTCATATGTTATTGCAACAGGAAATGCTGATTATGCAACTATAAGTAATCAAAATGCGTCATTGTCGGGTGTGAATTCGAACCTCCTGGATCCTGTTGATCCTGTATTTGTAAAATATTTAAAAAATATATGTATTTAAAACGATTTAAATATAAATTGACATGTAAGTATTATAATCGCCAACCAACGACGCCTTTTTTGGTTCGAACTGATTACGCTATTGGCTTAGGAAGGCCTTAACAGCTTCACCGGGCTAAAAGACGCCTTTTAATTACTTTTATTTGTTTTACAACCGTTTTCAGTTGCAGTAAGACATGCCAGTGATAAAAAATACTAAGCGGTATTGCGAAGTAACAACAAATTTAATTTTACATGATGGATTTCCATAATAGGACCTTCATCAATCAAATTATAGACCAAAATAAATACACAATGCAACAATTTTGAATAAAAAGTTCTTAAATGACTCGAGAGACTAATTATGGTTACAAAGTTCTGTTGCAAGCTAGTGTCAATGTATTATATGTTATTGGATGTAACAGGAAACAAACAACAGGCTAAATAATTAAAGAAATTCCTATTTTTCTTAGACGTTTATCATTGCTGAATATAGAAGGGAATTCATTTAGGCTACATCTTTTCTAATTAACATACTCAATCAATTTATAAAAAATAGTGCGTGAAATCCATCCTCGCGGAAGAAGCGAAACTTCGTAATATGGAAATAAAAATAGGAAAGGGGCAGAAATTGATTTTTATTAAAAACATATTGTTTCTTTAAGACAAACTTTATTAACATTGCTTATAATTCATAATTGAGCGTATCTTTTAATCATCATTTTCGAGTGGAGAAATATCCAAATCTATAACATTTACAATAGGATTATGATAACTAAATTAATATACGAAATGTTTAAGTTCTATTTTTTCAATATTTCTTGCAAAAACTGCATCAAGGAATATTGGACGCTACTTGTAGCTAACGTTCGCGCTGGCATGTAACAGGTATACTACGTGCATGCGTTCGACTGCCATGGGTTCACTCTCGGTCTGTCTCTTTTTTCCTCTTACCGTTAAACGTTTAACGCAACCTTGTTGAAAGATGCATTAGAAGTTTCACTTTTATAATTATTTTCTAACAAAATAATCATTATGGAATAATGATACAAAAAAATTTTGCAACTTAATTTTAATTTTTTTTTTATATCATAGGAGGCAAACGAACAAGTGGGTTACCTGATGTTAAGCTATTACCACCATCCATAAACACAACACCAGGGAAGTTGTAAGTGCGTTGCCAGCCTGTGTTGGGTTAGATGAAGGAAAGAGGAGAGTTTGGTATCCGGCGCTCTCACTGACCGAACGAAACGCAACAATGCAAACACTGTTACTTAACGTCGGTTTTCTATGAGAGGGTGGTACTACCCCGTACGAGCCGACCCATTCATGCTGAAGCCAGTAATAGCTTCACCTAATTTGACGCATTTTAATAATATCTAATTACATAATTTTGATAACAAAACCTATTATGATTTTTTCTGTGGTACTTATATCGTTCGATAAAGTGTAATCCATATTTCAGGCTCCGACGTCAAACAGCAATGTGCTTGCCGGGACTGGGCCCGGAGGATGGGTAGCGCTACCACCACCGTCGTCTCCACATTTTCGCACAGAATTCCCTTCATTAGAAGCGGCAGCTCAGCCCTCACACCGCTCTTCCGACCATTCGACACCGCAACCCCAACTCAGACCACAAAGTATGTATTTTTTTAAAATGCTTTGTATGTTTATATATTATGGCCATAATTTCACCTGATGTTAATTAAGGATGTCGTCCGATATGGTAATCATGTTAATTGTATACTGACTAATTCTCAAGTACAACTGGCAGAAAATACCTATATTGTTTCATTGACAGATTTTCTATATGAGCTTGTGAGCTATTCAGCCAGGCTTAGAAAAGGTTTACAAACCATGCTATGATTTCATTATAATGTTTTCTTTCACCAAAAGCTTTGTCTTATTCACAAGGACTCAAACATAGGTCAACTGGTGTAGTGTCCACACACTCTATCAACTGAACATATGTGTTCAGTTTGTCACATTGGTATTAAATGTGATTTGAATATGTTAATAAAATAAATATTTGTAATCAGATACAATGAAACATATAGGATGAAAATTTGAATTCCCTATTTTTTTTAACATACTTGCTTTTGCTGTAATGTCATAATGAATACATTTGTTTTAAAACAAACATAAGTTAAATTATAATATTTTTTAGACACCCGAGTCTCACTCGTCAAATATACCTAAAGGTTTAATAAAGAAAATGTAACTCAAATACGTATATGTGTTTTCAAGGGAAATCTAATATCATAGTCATCAATCATAAACCTTTGTTTCTTTAGGTAAAAGAACATGACTCTGAAGCACTTGTGAACTGCCCATTGAGAGACCTTTTAAATTGTTTATTTTTAATGATGTCACTGTAGCGGAAGGCAGCTGGACGTCCGGTGGCACCGCCGGCGTACGTCAGGAGCCCGTAGCCACTATAGTAACTCCAGCCGTCGCCACACCTGTCACACAGCAAATACCAGCACTCCGGACTATTATGCCATCCTTCGTCAGTACCATTTATATATTTTAATTGTATTTTAACATTGGCTTGTGTTTTTGCAACTTAATTTATTTGAAATTGGTTTTATTGATGTGAAACATCTATAGGCGCGGGTAGACCTGATCGTTGGCTTGGTGCGACGTGGCGATGCAAAAGCACAAACTTTGCACTATTAACGAAATACTTAAAAATGTTTGCAACCCTATCTATATAAACATAGGATTCAAATTGTTTTATCGACCAGTCGTTATACTAGTATTACGCGGCACGCGCCGATGACCTTGCGCCCTTTGATAAATACCGGCAAACACACCGCGTGTATTTAAAAAAAAATGAATATTGTGTAGTAAAATAAATAAACAGTATTTATTTTATGGAACAATTTTTTAATGCTTGTCTTTTCATTATGCCATAGCTGATACCTGTCGTAAGCGGCTCTTTTAGGCATATCACTTATACAAAACAATTTCGATATTTCACTTCTGCCAGGCGTCCCGAGACGGCTCAATTTTTATGTTCATAGTAATTTCGACTTATATCTAAATTAATTGCGTGCTGTATATTTACTTTTACTTCAAAAATTGTAATTACTACTAACCCCAATAACTTAACAATTATGAATTGCATCCGTCTAGATAACACTGAAAGGTTCCTTAAAACCAACAAACATTTCTATTTTTTTCTGTACATTTTAGAGGTGTTGTTTATTTTGAAATAATTTAATTTAGCCTTATGAGGTTCTTTGATTCCTTATTTATTTTTAAGATAGTATAATGGTATAATTTAGTTATTGTACGAGAGTGGAGTAAAAAGTTCCCGACCTCAACGCGAAACACGCGTCATTAAAAACTAGTGAATGTAGTTTTGCATCCCCTTACATTTACTTGCCAAAATTTCAGTAAATTTAGACGTGCATTTGTTTTTTGACAGGCAATGTCAGTGTTTTAGTGAAAATGGTATAAATTAAGTTTCCAGCTGTAATTTTTTTTTTGTTCTTGAGAAACAATACACCTAAGCAAATCATAGTTGGATTGTGCTGTGTATGAGAGTTCTATAACATCGTTTACCACAGATCGTTTTTTGACTATTGAATTTAAATGTGGCCTGTGCTTGGGCTTGGATTGATGGACATTCAGTACGTCCAAAAACTGCAACTACTGACGATAACATCGCAAAAGTTAACCAAAAGGTGCTAGGAAATCGCCTAATTAAAGTGATAGAGATATAGGTGAAACCATTACAGTCTACTACGCATCATTACTTGTCAAGTTGAAGGCAGAAATATCGAAAAACAGTCATATTTGCTGAAAAAGGAAATTTTGTTTCACTAAGACAACAGGCCTTTTACACCTTAGCAGTTGCCATAATGAAAATCCACAGATTAGGGCTTGAACTACTTGACAATCCATCTCACTAGATCTAGCCCCAAAGGACTTCTCTTTGTACTCTGTTTATAAATTGCGTTAGGAGGAAGGAAATGTTTTATTATATTCGGAGACAATCGCCTTCGTGAACAGTTATTTTGCGCATAAAAACACAGAGTACTATTTGGACGGGTCAAAGAGATGCGAGCATCACTGGAAGAACTGTCTATAGTTACATGGAGACTATGTATGAAAATAAAAATAACTTTTAAAATATAAATGCTTGTCTTTGTTAAATCTCTGTTAGGTAGGAAACTTTTCATACCACCCTTGTAGCAGCTGTTTATAACTTATGATTCTTTCAAGTAGTAATTGTAAAAAAAATGTGCGTGTGAAAAAAACAATTGGTCGCAGCTTCAAAAAGTTATGTCCATTTATAGGGCATATTGTTATGTTTGTAAGTTTCTTAAGTGACTTGTTTTTTTCGTTTGTATATTTAAATTATGTGATGTCATGATACCTCTGTTCATCAAAAAATGACGTGAAAAATCGTGATAATTATAACAGATAGCATATTACTAGACTTCAATTTCTCTTATTTCTGCGGTTATGTTACACGAAAAAATAACTTTAAATATAGCATAATAAGATATAGTCTAATGTTACAATTAGTTTATTTATACGTTGATTAATGTAAAAATATTGTTGTAGAAACAAGCATAGTAGTTGTAAATAAGTTTATTCTGTGTGAGGGTAGCTGGTGAAAGGTAGCAGCGGCGGCGGGCTGGGACTGGGCGCGTTGGGTACACAGCGCGAGGGCCGCAGCAGCGGTAGTGGGCCCGCCCACTCCGGCGCACTGACCCAGCCGCGCCCCGCGCACCGCCCGCCCGCCACGCCTCGGGCCGTCGAAGTGCTCACAGCCAGACCTATTCTTCGAGATGACCAAATTTCTTCACTCGATGATATATCTCGTGATGCCGGCTGGGCACAACATGACGACATTGATTATGAGTGAGTTATTTTCTGCCCTTTCCTTTCTATTTTTAAAGATTGTAACTTATTTTTATCTTTGATATTTTCAGTCAAAAACTTGACTTTTCTGATGGAGAATCCTCGGCTCCAACAAAAGGTAGTTCGAAAAATAGTCTTCGTACAAGTGTTGAAACAGACCGACTCGATACGAAAATTCACGAGCCTGGCGATGAAGAACAGTTGTGGGCCGAGAGGAGGCAAAGACAGAATAACGAAGTTGCTCAGGCAGTTGCCCGAGCTAGACAACGAAAGGAAGAGGAGCAAAGACGACAAATGCGAGAAATACCGGTGCAATCTCAACACCCTAAAGAACTTCGTGATCGCGTCGAAAGAGATCGTAATGAAAACAGAGAAAGAGATTTAGAACAAAAGGAAAGGTTTGAAACTAGAGATAGGGATCGAGTAGAGAGAGATAGAGAACGAATAGAAAGTAGAGAAAAGGACCGTAACGATTTACGGGAAAGGGAAACAAGAGATAAAGAACGCAATGATCCACGAGAAAGAGAAATGAGAGAGAAAGAACGTTTAGACAACCGAGAGCGAGAGCGTGTTACTAACAGAGATAGGTTCGATAATAGAGACCGTGATCGAGAACGTGATCACGATCGCGAGCGTGATAGAATAGACAATAGAGAAAAGGCTCGCGTAGAAAACAGAGATCGCGGGGAAAGCGATAAAGAAAGAATAGAAGTAAGAGAAAAAGATCGTAATGAGAACAGGGATCGTGTAGATCGTGATAGGTTCGAGAGGGAGCGAGAACGAGATCGTGATCGTGGAGACAGAGACAGAAACGATCGTGATTTCAGGGAGAGAGATCGTGAATATGGCCGTGACCGTGATCAAAATAATCCAGCATTCTCTAAAACCTTTCAAGCTAATATTCCTCCACGATTTTTAAAACAGCAACAAAATAGACAAGACGATCATAAAGGATGGGCGTTTTCTGGGAAACCGGCACCTAGACGACAGGAACCACCGGCATACAATGCTCCACGTCACACCCCACATAATGGAAGGCGTTCATACTCGAGGTATAAATTATAATGCTTATATATTGTTTTTATTTTTTTGTAAAAAAGTCAACAATTAATCTTATGTTTTTTTTATAGAGATTATTCAGACCGTGAAGATGACTTTAGAAGAGATGGATCGGGACCACAATGGAGATCTGAAATGCAAGATTATGAAAGACCAAGAGAACTGGACAGATCAAACTCTAAAGATTCATATAAAGAACTAGGTGACAATAAAGACAGAAGAAATGAACCAGATAAGAAAAAAAATGAAAGTACTATTGAACCTAGCAGTATATCAGCTGCTGAAAAGTTAAGTGAAGTATTTGAAAGAAAGAGCATAGGAGTTACTGAATCTTTATCATCTGATGCATCCGTGCAAATAATCCCCCCTAGAAAAAATACACCAACTTTAAATAATTCCCAAAGAGACTCTTCAGAACGAGAATTTGCAAAGACATCATGGGCTGAAGTAACTCAAGAGGATCTTAGGTCTTGTTCTATTCTCAAAACACCAACAGAAACCCCTGCACAATTAAAAGACATTGAATTACAAACAAAAGAAGATATAAAAATTAAAAATGATGAAATAAAGTGTTCATCACAACCGAAAGTATCAGCACCATCAACAACTCAGTCAACAACTTCTCCAAACATGTCAACACCACTAGTATCTCAGAATCAGCCTCCTAAGAGTGATAATGAGAATTCCATTGTTCAAAACTTAGGACCTAATCAACAAGCATCACCTCTGCCTAATAATAATTTACTGACTAATCAATCTCAAGTTATTCCAATTTTAACTCATCCTTCTTCTAATGATCATACAATACCCAAACATATACCTCCTTCAGTTCCTAAAGTTAATAATCAAATAGAAAACCTTCCAATACCTTCCCAGCCTATAAAATTACCATCAGAACAAAAAACACTTCAGAATTTCATAAAACCAGTGTTTATATCTTCAACGTCTGATAATAAACTTCCAGAGGCAGAATCAATAGAAGCTATAGCTAGTACTGATCCAGTAAATATAATAAAAGTCAGTGAAACACAACCTAAGGAATCTCTTCATGGAGGCGCTGACTTGCAAAATAGATCTGTTGATCTTAAAGGAAATGAGAACTTTAGCAATGAACATGTAAATAAAATTACGACAAAGGAGCCTATTGAAAGAATGTCTAGTGGATCAGGATCTGAAAAAAGAAGTAGAGGGTATGGTGGTGGTAGTGGTGGTGGATACGCCGTTTATAATAGAGGTTGGGGACAAAGAGAATCTCGTGGACGACGTTCACATCGCAACTCGCGATCTAATAATCGAGCTAGCGAATCTGATGCATCAACTGATGGTGCACCTAATTCCGACCGTAAAGAACGTCGAAGGGCGCCACGTAGCCCTCGAGGCTCAAAGAAACTTGAAAAATCTGATGGGAATAATCAACCCACTTCTCAAGATCAAACTCCTGTAATCACTGATGGCTTAGAAAATCGAGAACCATTTGCACCTAGGGGCCAACCATCGCGCCGCGGCAGGGGTGGTTTTCAAGGTTCCTCTCGTCCACCAGCGCCAGCTAAAAGAGTTACTGGATATGGCCCTCCAAATACTAAGAGTCCTTTCAGTCATGCTAACAGAGCAGTAAAAGAGAATGAAGAAGTAAAAGAAAACACACAAATTGATGATAAAGGAAAAGGAAACAGTAAATCGCGTACTGGCTCTTCTACTGGTAGAGGTCGTGATCGAAGACCAAAAGGTGTTACAGGCCCCATGAGCGGCGAAGATGAAAATTGGGAGACGACATCTGAACATTCGGAAGGTGGTGCTACTGCTGGTAGACGACGTACTGTGCCAGGAGGGCAACCGGGGCCGGTACAAAAAAGTCAGGGTGGTCGTAATCAAAATGTTAATAATCGTCCAAATAATGGACGAAACTCGCAAGGAGTAAAGAAAGAAAATATTGAAAAAAGCAATGATGTTGTAGAGGCTAATAATGATCTTAAAGTAAATAATGTAAAAAAAGAAGAGGAAAGTGTTGATGATGGCTTTCAAGAAGTACGAAATAAGAAAAATTCAAAAGATACACGAGTTCCTAACAAAGAAGAAAGTCAACATGCTCCTATAAAACAACCTCGATCACATTCTAACCAAGGTGGCGGTCGTAACGGATCCTCTTCAAGGAACCCTAATGATAAATCGAATTCTAGAAACAATGTTCCTGTCGCAGGCAAGTCTGGTGCCCAGTACGACAGACCTCGGCAAGCAAACTTAGCTCCTCGTTTTATGAAACAAAGACAAAAACAACAAATAGGAATGGTAACCGGTTTTGGTCCAGACACTGGAGCTGCACCTCCACCACCAGCAGTAAATGCTTGGGATAAGCCAATATCTCAGACTTTACGTGGTAATGTGGAGGAACCTGTTGAAGTTGTTGAAAATAAATCTACTCAGTCCAGCCAGCGTAGTACACCTGCAGAAGCTCCAATTGAAATTAAACCTGCTCCACCTCCAAGTGCTCTTGTTACTGATAAATCCGGCGTACTCGATGGTACCACGCCACCTGTAGAAACAATCATTTTCGAAAATACTAATTATAAAACTTCTCCACCTGAAGAGGCTATGCAACAAAAATATCCTCTTGGTGCTAATATTACTAAACCTGAAGAAATATCTACTGAAATGGAATCACGCTCGATTGCATTCAATGGAGATGTAAGAACACGACCAAGGTCCATACAGGAACTTATTGGTGATAATAACAGACCAACAAGTGATGGAGATCCATCCTTAGGTTTACAGATGTCTTTCGATGCTACTCAAAAGACTGAAGATTCTTCAGACATGAAACTTGATTTTGCATTTGATCAACTTACTGAGGAGAAAACAGCAAAATCTCTTGGTTTACCTCGTGGAGTACATATGAGCACATCAAATACAATTTCCCCACTGGCTGCGGATCTCAATTTAAAAATTGCCAGTGTGAAGAAGGTTTGGGAAATGTCGGCTGTTGCTGAAGGTACTGAGGAATTGCAGTTTTCTGGATTTGAAGAGACAAATACGGAGAGTGCTCCCCCGAATGTGTGCAAAGTAAAACCCACTCAGCAATTACAATCGCCACCGCCTCAGCATTATAATCATGTTGGCTATCAGGGAAGTTATGGTGGCCTTTCTGTTCCATCACCACCAGCAGTATTGTTTAACTCATCACAACAGCTACTAGGTTCATCACAGCAGTTACCTCAACAAGGAGGATTGTATGGGGCTTTCCAAATTGACCAAAGCAGAGGGCAGTTTGGCGGATTTCCTGGAACTCCATATGGTGCTAGTTCCGCTGCGCCATACAATTATCACCAGACACCACCAGACATGTTTCAAAATCTCCCAAGTCAATACAGAATGGTAAGTACACTATTATTAGCAATAGATTCAAATTGTATAAATATGTTCAGTAATCTCCAACACTGCTGAATGGACTCTAAAAATTGTTTAACATGTAAGAAATGATATTATTTCTAATTCGTTTTATTTTCGGTCATAAAAAGATATGTAAAATGCAACCAAAGTTTCGATAAAGGTACAATCCTGCATTTTAATAACAGGTGTACAACTTTGCTTCCGCCGTTTGGCAATAGATGACTGTATCGGTAAGTAGTAGTTGAAATAAATAGATTGTAGATGTCATACAATAAGCTTAGGTATTTGTAAACATAACGCCATCGAAATATTAGTCGATTTGTGTTTGCATCATAAAGTTATTCTCGATTAAATATGTCCACTTACGAGCAGAATTCTCGTGGTTTGCGGGAGGTTTTAATTTTTTGCTTTAATATGAACAAATCTGCATCGGAGGCTCTTCGAATGGTCTCAAATACCTATGGTGAGGTCGCTATTAGAGAAAGAACGTGTCGAGAGTGGTTTCAACGCTTCAAGAACGGTGATTTTGACGTAGAAGACCGGTATGGCGGTGAAAGGGAGAAGGTTTTTGAAAATGCAGAATTGAAGGCATTACTTGATCAAGATTCGTGTCAAACTCAACAAGAATTGGCCGGATCATTAGGAGTGACGCAACAAGCCATTTCAAAATGCCTGAAAGTTTTGGGAATTATTCAGAAACAAGGAAAATGGGTGCCATAGGAGTTGAAGCCGAGAGATATTGAACGACGTTTGTTTGCTTGTGAACAGTTTCTTTGCAAGGCAAAGACGGAAGGGATTGCATTGTGATTGGTTATGAAAGATGGGTTCATTACAATAATCTCAAACGCAGAAAATCATAGGGATATCCCGGCTATGCTTTCACGTCGACGCCCATACTGAATATTCACGGTTCCAAGGTCATGCTCAGTATTTGGTCGGACCAGCTTGGCGTAGTGTATTATGAGGTGTTAAAAGCGACTGAAACAATCATAGGCGATCGTTGTCGAAGGAAATTAATGTGTTTGAGCTGAGCATTGAAAGACAAACGGCCGCAATACAACGAGAAACATGAGAAAGTGATTTTACATCATGACAATGCTCGACCGCATGTTGCGAAGGTGGTCAAGACATACTTGGAAACATTAAAATGGGAAGTCCTACCCCACCCGCCGTATTCTTAAGATGTTGCTCCCTCGGACTATCACTTGTTTCGATCGATGGCACACGGCCTGGCTGACCAGTACTTCCGGCCTTATGAAGAACTAAATAATTGAATCGATTCGTGAACGCTTCAAAAGATGACCAGTTTTTTCAACGTGGGATCCGTACGTTGCCTGAAAGACGGGAGAGAGTAGTGACCAGCGATGGACAATACTTTGAATCATAAATGTATAACCAGTTTTTTACAATAAAGCCTCGAAATTCGGAAAAAACGGCGGAAGCAAAGTTGTACGCCTAATATTTGAAAAGTAATAATTAGTAACACTAGTAGACACCAATTTTGCCTGGATCACGTTCCTGTTGTATATTGTTAGACATCAAACAAGAATTGAGCGCACCAAGAAATTTAATTTGCAATTTGGGTGCTTTTGCTTGTTTTCAATGTTACTAGAGACCTCTTACATCTATAAATTATAGTACAGATATTTTTTTTATTTTATGTTTTTACAGGCAGCAGCGGGTGGGGGAGCTGCGTTTGGTCAGTCTGGCCAGCTTGGCAACAATCCCAGTACAGTTCTTATTCCAAGCACTTCTAACTCTCTCATTTCGGCTACAGTCAAACCCTCTACTCAACAAATAGGAGCTATCGGTATGTAGAGTTCCTAATTGTCTAGTAAGCAAACTACACAATCCTTATTTTATGGTCTACTGTTGTTGAATTGTTGTTGTTGAATAGAATGCCTAGGTTTATATACGAGGTGAATGATTAAAGGGTTCACATCCTTCAATCCTGTGGTAGTTCATGGTCACATTTAACATATAAAATAGTATAATCAAAGCATATACTAAACAACAACAAAGAGAACTTAAGTTAAAATTTGTTCTACAACTTGCTAATGTCCCATACACTATACGATACGATACTTTTAAACGTAAAAATGTAGTCCGGTGAAGCTGTAAAGGCTCTAAATAAGGCCAATAGCGTAGTCAGTTCGAGAAAAAAAGCGTGAAAAAATTACATGTAGGTTCAATGAACAACATTAAAGGGGCGTTTTTCAAGGTTAATTGTTACGTAACTGCTTATTGTGGGAACATCACACGTTCAAACAATGTGAACCAGGGCGGGAGGCGGGCTGGACTGCGTGACAGGGCGTTATTAATTTATTACACCAGTTGGTTTTTGCGTAAATCAATGTTGTGTATATATCAGTTTTGCGTTTCTCAAGATAATTCGGTCAAATTTTAAACACTTATTTGTTTAATTGAATTGAAACGAGAATCGACTAATGATCATTCTGTAAAAGTATTGCTGTCGACTAAACAGTCGCTCGGTATATAGTGTTAGTATTTATTCCATCATCATTTAGTTTAGTTTTGATAAAAATAAAAATGTTCCCTTTATTGCCAATGAACTCTAACCAACCTGAAATGCAATATTAGAATCTTTTGTTCAATTTTTCGCATGTCTTTTAACACGTTTGGTTTTTGCACGTTTGAGTATAAAATTCACTGAGATTGTAATTTAAAAAAAAGATTTAAAAATATGATAACTTAAAAATGGATCACTTTTACATCTATACTAATATATAAAGCTAAAGAGTTTGTTTGTTTGTTTGTTTGGTTGAACGCGATAATCTCAAGAACTACAGATCTGATTTGAAAGTTTCTTTTAGTGTTAGATAGGTCATTTATCGAGGATGGCTATAGGCTACATATCATAACGTTTAAACCAATAGGAGATGAGCACTAATGAAGAATGTCTCAAAATCGGGCTATTTTGGAAGCTTTCGATGCGTGTTAATGTCAGTACTATATGCGTTGCCATGGTAACGCGATAACAATCTCTCGCAAATATTTTCATGGTTTATTTTGTGTTCCTATTAAAACAGTTAATTCTACGTTATTTTTGTTTCCAATTTTTAATTATACGTGGTACGTTTATATCGCAAACATTTCTAAAGTTTATTTTGTGTCGCTATTCAAAAAGATTAGTAGTAATAATATTCATCCAATAAGATAGTCAAAGGAATTAATCCATACTGCCAATTCTGAAGTAGTTAATATAGGTAGTTTTTTTCTATATCCAAGATAATGTAAAGGTATAAGCTCCAAATCCTCTATGTAATATTTCGTACATTTTTATCTTCTTAATTTTCAAGACAACAGAATTCATGCTTCGCGGTATTATTTATCTTTCATTTCATTTATGCACAATAAACGAACCATATTACATAAAACTATACCATACAGATAAGTAAGACAAGATTATGAATAAAATATATAATCCACTACATGACAGACTAAAATCCCGCCAAAAACTCCTCAAAAACTTTACTCTACGTTAGTTTTGTACCCAATTTTTGATTTGTGATATATTACGTATAATAAAAGTAAAGTGAGTGTATTTTATATTAAAAATATCCGTGATGCTACAAATATCAACATTTTTTTTAATTCTGTGGATATGTCTGTTTTTTTTTTTATTTGTTACGGGTAATCTCCGAAACAGCTGGACCTATTTGAACGGTTTTTTTTCTTAGAAATGACTACGCTATTGATCTAGCAAGGTCTTAATAGCTTCACCGGACTACAAGTAATATTTGAACGGGAATTTTACGGACAAATAAGTAACTAATTAGCTGTTTTATTTTAAGCTAGCGGGTTCAGCAGACGTTTCCCGCCCTGATAATAAGACAAACTATACCTATACCTTGCCCAATAATCATTTTATATATTGGTGAAAACGGCATGAAGATGCGTTCTGTAGTTTTTGATCTTATCGCGAACAGACATATAGACAGACGTGGAACAGGACTTTTTCTTACACTATGTAGTGATAAGCTGTTATCCGTGCCTTCGTCCATGTGAAATTAATCAAAAATATGTTGTTCACTGTAAACATACACGAGCTGTACTGGACTCCAAGATTTTTTTTATACCAAAAGGCAGCAAACAGGCTGACGGCCCACCTGATGGTAAGTGGTTAACGTCGCCTATGAACAACTGTTACACCAAGGGTATCACTGTTGTAATTGAAAGTCATATGTCTATATGTGATTTAAATTATAGCAAGGTATGATAATAACTTAATTATATCGACACTATGGACATATTATATCTATATAATAAAAGATTTAACACATATTGTTCGAAAATGTATAGCTTAATATTTTCATTACTTTCTTATATAGTGTAAGTGGGCACTAAGGGTCATATATAGCAGTTTAAAGTTCCAGTTATGTGGCTGATAATAAATCTCTTCCCATTCGATTCACTATTCGTATTCACATATATAATGTACAAGTACATGTTACCTGTTACAGTAGATGATGTGCGTGTGATACTTACAAATATTTTTGAAAGAGTATTATTGTAATTTACACTAGATATGTGATCAAAATTTTACATTTATTTAATATATTTAAAAAAGAAAACGCGTGCGGAGCCGCGGGCAACCGCTAGTAATACATATAGAGCTTAAAATTATCACAAATAGTCAACCCTATCGCTTCCTAATAAGTCGATTTACCAATAACCCTATGGATTATATTACTGAATTATTTAAAGAACTCTGTTGATTTCTTTCTGCATTAACTTTGCACTAATGAAGAAAATGATTATATATATATAATATTCATTTTTATTAAATACAAAATACATGAATTCACCTAAGTGTAGGCGCGATGTATCTATCAAAGGGTCGTGCACTAGTATAACGAGTGACCGACAAAACAATTTGAATGTCATGTGTATACAGATAGGTTTGTAAATGTTTTTGAATATTTCGTTAATAGTGCAAAGTTCGTGTTTTGCGTCGCTACGTTGCGCCAAGCCAAAATCAGGTAAACCTGAAGTAAACCCAGGCCTATAGAAATGTCACATAAAAAAATCTGGACTATAGGAGGTCTTAGGCAGTACTCTATAATCCGACAAATTCGATAGTTCGACACTGCCTTGCAAAATGTTTATCTGATTACAGGGGCTCCACTGTATTCGTGATTTAATATTGAATGTATTGTACGCAGGTAGTAAAGGTGGCGGTGTGGCCGGTGTCGGCGGTGTTGGCGGCGTGAACACTTACCAACAACAGTACCTGGGATACTCGGCACCTGTGGGTGAAGCGCAATATTCACTGCAAGGCTTACTCCCGCGTCCCGCTCCGCCCGCTTCATCGTACTATTCGCCGTACCAGCCCCAAGCTGCACCGGCTCCCACATACCCTTTGCAGTTCACTCAGCCCGCACAATCGGGGGCCTTTGGATCTCAGTTTTTGTCATCGCAGCTACAAGTCGCCGCCGCCGTACAGCAGATGCAGGTATATAAATTACATTTAAATTATCACCTACTTCTTCCTTACTAATATTATAAATGTGAAAGTAAATTTGTTTTAGGGATGGCGATTCATTGCAAAAAAAAACGATTTTAAATTCAGTCCGAATCGCGGTGTGTTGAATCGATTTATGAAAAAATTGAGGGCTAGAGAGTTGATTTTCCAAAAATTGATCTCTTCATTTTTTCCTTATTTGACAAACATTTTTTTTAGATTTTTTTGAGAAATCGAATAATTGATTTATGACGTTATAGTGTCAGAGATCGATTCGATGTTTAAAATCGATATAATTAATTGTTTGCTCTAAGTATAAAATACGATTAATCAATCTCAGATCGCCATCCCTAGTCTGTTTATTTGTTATGCTTTCACGCCTTAACTACTGAACTGATTGTTATGAGATTTGCAGATATATTTAGTGGTACAGAAAAAGGCAAAGAGTACCTTTCATCCCGAATAAATATGTACTATTCGTGACTAAGCGAGTGAATAAGTCTACATTAACACTGCTAATAATTGTGTTATTATTCAAGAAATAAGTGTACAGAGAGAAAGTGTGTTGATCATATTTTAAAATTTATAATAATACTAGCTGTTACCCGCGGCTCCGCACGCGTTTTTTGAATGTATTAAATAAATGTAAAATTGTTATTAGATGTGTAAATAACAATAATACTCTTTCAAAAATATTTGTAAGTATGACACGCACATCATCTACAGTAACAGGTAATATGTACATTATATATGTGAATACTAATAGTGTATCGAATGGGATGAGATTTATCATAAGCCACATACATAGCTGGAACTTTAAACTACTATCTATGTATCAGCCTCATTGCTCACTTACACTATATAAGAAAGTAATGAAAATATTAAGCTACACATTATCGAACAATATGTGTTCAATCTTTTATTGTATAGATATAATATCAGGTATCGTCTGCTGAACTCGCTAGCTTCGCTCGCTAAAACAGCTAATTAGTTGGTTATTTGCCCGTAAAATTTCCGTTCAAATATTACTTGTAGTCCGTTGAAGCTGTTAAGACCTTGCTAGGTTAATAGCGCAATCATTTCTAAGAAAACAAAACCGTTCATATAGGTCCAGCTGTTTCGGAGATTACCCGGAACAAATAAACAAACAGATATATCGACAGAATAAAAAAAAATGTTGATATTTGTAGCACCGCAGATATATGTCATCAAAAAGTATTTATTTGAATATTATATACACACGCTTTACTCTTATAATACGTAATGCGCAATATATCACAAACCAAAAATTGGAAACAAAACTAACGTAGAATAAACTTTTTGAGGAGTTTTTGACGGGATTTCAGTCAGTGTTATGTAGGGATTTTATATTTTATTCATAATTTTGTATTATTTTACTCTATATTGTGTTAAATTGGCGGCGTTTTATGTAATATGGTTTGTTTTTTATTATGCATGAGTGAAATAAATGAAAACTAATGCCATGGAGCATGTATTCTGTAAGCTTGAAATTAAGAAGATAAAAATTTACGAAATATTATATAGAAGATTTGGCGCTTATGTATAGAGAATACATAAGAACTACCTATACTGACAATTTCAGAATTGGCAGTATGGATTAATTCCTTCGCCTGTATTGTGATGGACGAATATTATTACTACTAACCTTTAAGAATATCAGCACAAAATAAACTTTACAAATGTTTCCGACACAAACGTACCACGTATAATTAAAAATTGAAAACAAAACTAACGTAGAACAAACTTTTTGAGTAGGAACACAAAATAAACCATGAAAATATTTCCGATAGAATGTTATCGCGTTACCATGGCAACGCATATAATACTGACATTAACACGCAGCGGAAGCTTAAAAAATAGCCCGTTTTTTTGACATTCTTAATTAGTGCTCAACTCCTGTTGGTTTTAACGTGATGATATGTAGCCTATAGCCATCCTCGATAAATGAGCTATCTAACACTAAAAGAAACTTTTAAATCGGATCTGTAGTTCTTGAGATCATAGCGTTCAACCAAACAAACAAACAAACAAACAAACTCTTCAGCTTTATATATTAGTATAGATTAAGTTGTCTATAAAGAAAGACATGATAGTGTATGTGATCGTGTGTAATGCCCACCTGGCTAGCAACCAATTTTTAATTGAAATTGTCATAAAACGCCTATAGGTATATTCTGGCAACTGGACCTTAGAGTAAATTCTCCCTATAATTAGTACATACTAAGTTTCTCGGAAATAGATAACACCGTTTCCGAGATCTTGAATATATCAAAATATACAAGAATTGCTCATTTACAGGACCAATTAAGACCTCATCTCACTTAGTAGTGAGAGAGGATTGTATTCAAACATCAAAAATAAAAAGAACTACTGTTTTGTACTAAGTTATTGCATTGCAGTAATTTTTAGTTCTCGTAAATGTGTAACATAATGTGTGTACTTTTATTAAATTCAGTTGAAGGTTCTCCAATTCTATTCAGTTACAATTACAAAGTAAAAAAAGATAACCTTCAAAAGCATTTAAATCTGTCAATATAATATGTAGATGACATTATTATTATTTATATTGTCAATTGATAAATATGCCATCTGTAATCATGTATCTTAGAGGGGGGTATAATTAGATAGATTACCTTTTTATGGAATATATATACATATAAATCTTTTAATAAAAAAAAAATGGTAAACAACTATTTCTGTAATTTATTTTATTGAGCATTTAAATGCTTTTATTTAATTGAATATAAATGATTGATTGACAGCAACAATATCGAGCCCCGCTTCAGCAACAATATCCGCCGCCGCAGCCGCAACCGCGCCCGCCGCCGCAACAGCAACTGAAGAGTCCTCTCCACGAGCATGCAAATGGATTCGCGCCTCTCTGCGAGTCCGCCTCGCCCACACCGAAGGGGGGTCCGAAACCGCAGAAACCGCCGCACTCTCCTCCGCAACATAAATACCACGCGCCGCCTCCACACCCGCCGCCCTCACACACGCCACATCAACACCATCAGCAACAGGTATTAACTATACTTATATATTCACTTGTATCTATATTTTAACACACTGACTGCCTCACGAAACTATTTTCTTTTAATGATATTATATTAAAATGATAATTATATTAATAATAAAGAACAAAAAAAATAGTTTTTGGATGAAAATCATAGTAGGCATTATCTTATAGTTCTAAGCTGATGTTTTTTTTTTTCGTTTTCCTGAAGCCACCCATTTATATTTACATTGTTATATTATGACTTTAGTCGTAGTTGTACAAGTAGTGTAACTAAAGAAAGTATGAGATCACTCATTCTCAACTTCCTGGGCAAGTTCATAGGCTAAGTATCTTGTTGGCAGTCAGTGTGTTAAGTTTGGAAAACGATCAGTTTCGGTGTCAGTAAGAAGTCGTAGTAATATTTGTTTCCAGCAGATGATGAGCGGCGGGAACAACGGACGCTGCGGCGGTGGCGGCGGAGGAGGCGGCGTCGGAGGGAATGCGATGGCACGCGCCGGTATGGCGGCACCGCGGTACCCGGCGCCCATACAGAGACCGCACGCACCCGCAGTGCCGCTCTTCCGCACGCCGGCCGGGCCCCAGCAGCAGCGGCCGCACCACGCGCCGCCCCGTCCTAACCTCTATTACCATCATCATCAACGCAGTCAGTATTCCCGTTATCATTTAAACGTGGAGTGTCTCCCGCCAGCCGTGCACGCTCACACGCGCCCTGTCTTATGTCCAGACGGCGGTGGCGGCGGTGAGCGCGCGCCGGACGGCGGCGAGACGGGCGCCGGCGCCGACGAGGGCATCGACCCGCCGCCGTCGCAGGACGCACCGTCCGCGCCCACCGCCGAACTCAAAGCCGAGTGAAACACGCGGACTCGTGTCTCGCGTTTCGCCATTCTGTCTACAAACAAAGTCCGGGGGGTCGATCGGCGTCCCCCCAAACGTCGCCGACATTACGTTATCGGTATTTTAATTAGGACATAAATTGATGAAAGTGAATTGGAACCAGTCGAAACGGGGCGGCACGCTTGTATTGCCGGACGCGGAACCCACAGGGCCCGGCGTGCGTGCGGCTCTGTGCATCGCGCACCGCCCCCTGGTGACCTCCCGTTGTGAATGTGTAGCGACGTTTCTGCGGAACGAATGTCGATGCAACAATATAAATGACTAATGTAATTTGGAACGCGTATGACTCAAGTGGCTTTCGGCGTTTCTGCTGATCGACGCAGTGATGTTCCATGTATCATAATCAATATGCGAATAAAATTATTATGACAGAACTATTTCTTTTATTGTAAAATAAGCAATAAATAATATGTAATTGTAATTATCTTTTTTGTGTGTAACTCGCTTCACTTTATCCTGGATGAAAACCAATAATTACGTTATCAACTATTTGTTTTTATCCAAGATTTTCATTATAACCTGAAACAGCCAAGGTTGGACTTTAAAATGTGTAACAAACCTATATATTTCTAAACAAGACTATAAATCTCAAACTCCTATGTTTATTATGTGTAAAAAAACATTATTTACAAATAATCTTTTTGTTAAGTAATTTATAGAATATTTTGAATTCTTGAAGCCTAAAATAAATAAAAAAAATTACAAAAAAAAAATTGAACCGACTTCGATATCAAAAACTTATAAAGCAATGAAAAGTGAAAAAATAAATATATTATTAAATAAATCAAATTAAATAAAATATATGAATTTTTGGGCTATCTAGAGATACACTGGAAGTCTGTGCCAACCGAAAATCATATCTACATAGGTACGATAATATACTTTTTTACCTGCAACAAATTTGAAATTTCGGTTAGCACCGACTTCCAATATATCTCTAGGTAGCGCAAAAATTCATATATTTTATTTAATTTGATTAATTTAATAATATCTTTATTTTTCACTTTTCAGTGCTTTATAAGTTTTTGATATCGAAGTCGGTTCAATTTTTTTTTGTAAAAATTTTTATTTTTCCATTTTTAGTGTATATAAATATATTTATATGGTTCTAATTAATTATAAAAGAAGTTCATAACTTGACAAACAAACATAATATTACACCGTACTAGATCCAACTGGTCAAATTAGGTTGATTGTGAACGAATTTCAGAACCTCATCTTTCCTAATATCCTTTTCACGGGAATTGCCTAACAGTCATAACCCCACATGTAAGTCCTCATCAAACGAGTCATATGTACCCAAACACAAGATAGCTGCTGTAAGCCGTTGAGGAGTTCCATTCCAATGTCTCAATTGTCATGATCAAATCAGGATTAATTAAATGATATTCTTATCACTACAACAGGTTGTTCCAAGTTTTCATTAAATTTAGCTTATGAGGAAGTTAATTTATTCATATAAGCTTTATTTATCCCTTTATTTTCAACCCTTATGGTTGATTTTTTTTATTTGAAGAACACTATTCCCCGTTATCGGTTGTTACTGTATGAGTATACGATCTAATTTTAAATTTGTTAAAAACTCATGATTTGTGTGCTGTTTTAGCTTGTCATGTTATTATTATTATAAGATACAACATTATTTACCATTAGGTAACATAAAGCAAAGGTAGAAAACATTAATAAAAGGCGTCTAGAACTTGTCATACCCTAAACGACAATATATTTCGCAAAAAGATTTTAGTAAACCCCATTATCATTCACATAATATCTATAGAAAAAAAAATGAGAGCGTGTAATCGTCACACGCGATTGAAGCAAAACTGTTTAAATATTTTTGATTTTGTCAATAAATAGTTTATAAACAAATCAATGAAACATTTTTTGAAAAAAAAATATACTTTGAAAATATGAAATTGAATAATAATCATACAATTAAATATATATACGAGTGGCGACTGTGCTGCCATCTGACTTCAATGTAAGTAATGTTAAATTAAAAAAAATCAAATCGTACCTTCATTATCTCTAGTGCCATCTATCAGCTAATTGGGAACTTAATACAGGAAATATTAGCAAATTTTTGTTTGAGAGTCAATAAAATATAGAAAAGTACGAACATATTATTATGACACTATTGGACCTAGCAAGGTCTTAACAGCTTCACCGCACTACAAACGTAATTAGTTACGATTTAATAGATGTTTTGGTTAAGTTCATTTATCTAACTGGATGGTACAGAAACGACGCCATATTGTAACGAACTTCCGTTGCATTGTCGTCTTACCTAGTCGCGCCTAAAGAATTTTTACTACAATAATGATGTTGTTCACAGTAAACATTAATTCTTACCTGGCTGCTTTATTTTACGCATATGAGATAGGGCAACACTGGATTATAGCAAACTCTTAACTTATCAATATGAGTTTTTGGCGGAATTTTAGTCTGTCATGTAGTGGATTTTATATTTTATTCATAATCTTGTGTTATTGGACTCTATATTTTGTAAATTTGGTGGAATTTTACGTAATCTAGGTAGTTTATTGTGCATAAGTGAAGTGAATAGAAAATAATACCACGGAGCATGAAATTCTGAGATGCCACAAAAACTCCCTAACAGGTTCTAACAAGGGATCCACCATCTTGTTAGAATATTGACTCACACAACGCAATATTGAAGTGATTGCACGACGCTTGTAATATTATCGACTACGTGACGATGGCAGCAATAATCTGAAAGATTAATTGCCAAAAATAAAGTTAAAAAAAAACTTATCAATATAACATAATCTTCAGACATGTGATTTAATTAATATTTTAAATCAAGTATAGGAATTTCAAAATATCCATAACTTCTCAAATGATTATATCACTATAGTACTAGAATGTAAACACTGTTTACATTCTAGTACACAATTCAATTCTAGTAACACAATTGTCGCTTAGCTTAGACTGACTAACAGTGTGTTATAGTATCTACATATCATCACACTAAAGTGAAATCATAGTAATAATAGGTCTTTACCTATGAAATTGCCGTTCTGCAGTACTGACCATTTCAAATCAAAATAATTTTGTTTGGCTAAGAATTCCAAGTTCAAATTAATTTTATTTTAAAAACATGGAATTCTTTTTCAAAAAGTAGTTATATGTTTATTGATTAGTGTTACATTTTCATCGCATTTCAATCTTTTTTGTCATCATGCATACGTTAAAAATTCGAATAATTATGAAATATGAGTATCGTCGTGATAGCAACGCGGCACGCAACATCAACGACGTTTACGGAGCTAACACTACAAACCAACACACCACCTGTTATTGGTTTGCTCGACCTGAAAAATGTACCTCGCAGTCGTCCGAAAACTTTGGTCGACAATGACAAATTAAAAGCGATTGTGGAAGCTGATGATACACAATCTACGGCTGAATTCGCAGCAGCTTTCGACGTTAGTGTCAAAACAATATTGATCCATCTGCGTCAAATTAGCAAGGTAAAAAAGCTTGACAAATGGGTGCCCCACGAACTCAATGATCGTCAGCGCGAAGTACGCGTCGAGACGTACCTTGCACTGCTCAACAGACATACAAATGAAAGAATTTTGAACCACATTGTTACCTGCGATGAAAAATGGATTCTATTTGATAACCGCAAGCGCTCAGCAATTTGGTTGGTTCCTAGTTCAACACCTAAACAATGCCATAAATGAAAACTTACCCCTAGAAAAGTGATGGCCACTATTTGGTGGTTTAGCGACGGTGTGATTTATCACAGCTTCTTACTAAACGGGGTGAGCATTACTGCAGATGTGTACTGTGAAGAACTGAACACAATGATGGAGAAGCTGGCACATCTCCAACCACCATTGGTCAATCGCTTGTCTCTGCTATTCGTGCACGACAACGCGCGACCTCATACTGCACAACAGACGGTCTCCAAGTTGCAAGAACTGGGTTGGAAGTTCTCTGTCATCCGCCCTACTCACCAGACCTTGCGCCTACAGACTACTACTTTTTCCAGAATCTGGATAACTCCTTGGCGGGCAAAAAAATTTAATACCCGAGAGGCAGTGCAATATGCTTTTGAAGAATTTGTTGCCTCCCGTCCAGCTGATTTCCTTAAGAAAGGCATCAATAAACTGCCACTGCCTTGGCAAAGATACATTGATTGCACGGGCGATTACTTCGATTAATACAAATAAAAAATACATGAAAAAATCATTTAAATTTTTTCATACAAAATGGCAATTTCATGGGTAAAGACCTAATATTACACATTAACTTGGGTGACGAGTCAACAATCGAAATAAAATTAATTTTACGTCCCAACTTACTCTCCACATGCATGTTTTTTTGCGCTGTACTTTTTGTAAAGTATCACAAGATTGCACAAAACTCGATTAAATATGAATAAATTTAGTTCACGTAAATAAGTTGAAACAACTTCAAAAAAGTAAGTAATAGGTACAAGAATAACCTACTATGAGCAAGTACATACGAATTCATGTTCTTCGTAAATCATTAATATTTATCAAAAAGTAGAGACTAACAACAGACATTCGATGAACTATAAATATCCTCAAATTCTTACCTCGGATAGCAGACGCCAACATAAAAAACCACAAAAGAAGTACACATATTGTATATAGTGCCCGTAGTTTATATTTCGCTTTACCAGTGATCAATGTTTGTCTCTTTTAAATCAATATCCATTGTATTGCATACAATTGGTATCAAAGTATTGTTTCATGTTTCACATCTTTAAAATTTCCACGCTCTTGGGACAAAATAATGAAAACATTTTTGTTCGATTTATTTAAAGCTTCATATTTGGCATTGCGCCAGAACAACTGATGCCCTAGCCCTCTTACATAGGGTAAAACCAGTAGGTGTATAAGTACTATAATAATAAAAGGACCGAAGGACATGCCGCGACTTTTAGGCGCCATTAGTATTATGAAAGACATTTTTAATAGTAAAAGTATTCATTACATAGCTGCATAGGTGTGTACGTGGAGCTTTAAATTAAAAATTGGCAGTAACGGGATCACGAATAAATATGTGAAAATTATGAAATATCTGTCATTAAATTCAGTTCTTTGTTGGAAAATAATGTTAAATTAAATTTCAAGCATCGGCATTTTTTTTGTCAGTTAGAACAACAATACAGTACCTATTTGCTTCTACTTAGGTTTTTTATTAACCACTGTGCAATAAAATGACATCATGAAAATTTAATATGTAAATATAGTAAAGAAATTTAATTTACAATACATAGTCATATAATGAATTTAAATCTAATAGTTATATAAATTCCAAATGAATATAATTATAATAAACGAATTCATAAAAATTCATTTGGATTACGACCTGATAAAAGTATAATTTATAAGCATTGTTATAGATAGTAAATATACAACTAATATATCTATAAAACATGTCGCAATGGTTTTGTAATATGTGGATAAGGTTATTAGTGAATATATATATATTTACATTTTATATGGAGCTAAGAACATATTGTGGTGAAAATATTCAAGCAAAAAAACTGGAATAATAAATAATGCTGAATTTTATTGGATAATTTCAAGATGGTCCTCATCGGCGCCGTGGCTTAGTTGGTTAAAGCGCCTGTCTAGTAAACAGGAGATCGTGAGTTCGAATCTCGCCGGGGCCTAGTTGTTGTTTATTTTTTCTTCAATACAAACATAAACGAATAGAAAATTTAGCAATACGTTTGATTTTTAGTATAATAAACATTATACTATTATAAATTTTCAGAGTTAACAATCGAATATGGAAGTATTTCTTCTGCATACCTATATATTAATACGTGAAGCAAAATCTGATTATTTTATATTAAATGCATTAGAAGCCCATTAAATTAGTTAAAATATGCATTACTCACACTAAAGCTTGAATTTTACACAGCTTATACACACATGTAAATAAAAAAGATATTTTGACAGCCGTCACGTCAAAACGAACTTCAAAAAAGGTTGCGAAGGAGGTTGCTATGTTCGACTGTATGTATTTTTTTACTCTTACGTTCCAATTACCATTTTTCAGCCTACATTCAACAATGACATTATAACATATAACTATTATAATATATTATCATATATATCGTGTAAAATTAATTGAAAATTGTGTCATGGGTCGCGATGTCTTTATTTTCGTAAAGTTATGTTTACAAATTTATAATTAATTTCAATCTTCATTTACATATAGATTTTTTTTATGTTTATATAATTAAATATTGGCAAATGGCAAATAACTGAGTAGCCATGATGAAAATCTTTGATTATAGAAGTATACCCTTTGACAAAAGAACCCTAATAAAGTTCAAACTTTAAAAAATCAATTAACTATGGTCGAATGTCGACCACTGGGTGCACACTAGTATAATAATAATCGTGGAAAGTCTACATCACGAATAAAATTACTATACAAATGTTATCCATTTTAGGTGAGACCTTTTAAAAAGTATGACATGTTGTTGAAACATTAAAAAGTTTATGTTTATGAGTAATCAATAAATTTTACAGTTGTAGTCTACATTTAATCACTTTGAAAAATAACATTACACGGAAATTGAAACGATTTTTATCATACAAATTCTATTTACAACTCCCTAATTTTAAGCGATAATGTGGCCAATATTCGAAGAATGACGTCCCTAGTGAGGGGATTAACAGTGAAAGCCAGAACGTATCTATTATTATTTCATGGTAGATTTTTAACTTGAGAGGCTGTAGTTATGTTATGATTTCGTTACATGTTTCCTCAGCGAAGGCTCAATTTTTTTACAGAATTTGAAACGTCTGCACTACTCTAAGCTATTAACACATCGCTTCAAAGTCTAACAAAAACAGTGTAGTCCGATCAACTAGAACAATATACATATTATTTAAGTCCCAATGAAAACGAAAGTTCAAATTACATACAATAATTTCAATTTTATACAACTCATTTTCACTTAAATGACAGTACCTGGACGACTGAGCCTAGCTCGGTTCTTTAAAAACATTTTGAAAATAAAATAGACTGTTAGGTTTGCTTTATAAAATTATTTTTTTTTTACAAAAAATAAAGATATTTAAAAAAATTATCTCTTCTGCTTTCACTAGGATTCGAACTGGGGTTACACGGATTTTCAAAGCAATCGATTTCCATTTGAGCTAATTTTGTTTTGACAGCGCCGGCGAAATTTACTTTTATATTTTAGCTATATATTTATTCATTGCCTGAAAACTTTTCTATTAATAAAATGTAGCTAGATCGATTTTTCGTCCCCGAAACTACCTATATACTATGTTTCACGGAGATAGATGACGCCGTTTCCGAGATCCTGAATATATACAAATACAAGAATTGCTCGTTTAAAGGTGTAGGATTAGATTATATAAAACCCGTTTAAGGAGTTTTCAAATGGATTCACCAAAATCGCGTGTTGAGCGAGAAACGTTTTTTATTATGCGGGATAGAGAAAATAAAACGTACTGTTAGGTTAAGTTTGCTTTATAAAATTAATTTTTTTTTACAAAAAATATAGATATTTAAAAAAGTTATCTCTTCTGCTTTCACTAGGATTCGAACTGGGGTTACACGGATTTTCAAAGCAATCGATTTCCATTTGAGCTAATTTTGTTTGACAGCGGCGGCGAAATTTACCTTTTTTTTAACTTTATTTTTGGCAATCAATCTTTCAGATTATTACTGCCATTGTCGAGTAATCAATAATATCACAAGCGTCGTACGATCATTACAATATCAAGCGTCGTGTCAATCAATATTCTAACAAGATGGTGGATCTCTTGTTAGAACCCTCCAGGGAGTTTTTGTGGCACCTCA
>JACEII010000013.1:8313604-8340729 GCA_014332785.1 Antheraea mylitta
CTTTGGATCGAAAATTGAATGTACTTCTTAAGCGTAAAAGTTTGAGGTCTTTTTGAAATCGTCGTTTTATAACTACTTGTAAAGTTACAGGTAATAGAACGCTGACGCCCAGGTTTTTTTGTTATAGACTTTCGTTTTGTGTTTGAAAGGTTTTTTTTGTTGTAAACTTTACCTTTGTACGACAGTAAAAATGTTTATTGGAGTTTCTGGCGGAATTTTAATCTGTCATGTAATGTAAAATTTTATTCATAATCTTGTGTTATTTGAGTATATAGCGGCTCAAGCCTAGGTTCGATCCCTCGGTAGGGAGCCCTTGAGTCCGTTGCTTGCGCGATACGGTGACACACAAATATACATCACTGCTACAACACTACACGATCATCCCCACACACGTGCACGCCTACACGCTTACACATGAAAGTGGAAGGGTTTACTTTTTTCCCTCATCGAACTGAAAAACTCTCAATTTTCCGATAATAAATATATGGAGGAGTTGTTGAGGCGTGTATGCTTGGTACACATATACGTTTCAACAACTCATACATATATAAATGGTTACCTAGGTTAGCTAAGATAGGTCGCGATTTTGCATGCAGCAGGCATCAGCCAGGCCGAGGTGTGCCGTGCACCCTTGAGCTGGTTGCCAAAATGAAATCGGCTGAGTGCCTTAAACGCTCGCCTTAGTAGTCCGGTGAAGCTGTTAAGACCTTGCTGGGTCAATAGCGTAGACATTTCGAAAAAAAAAAAAAATTACAAGAAATAAATAACTAATTTACTGGATGTACTATTTTTCGAGGCAAGATGTCATACAAAATATTAATCGTATTGAATAATTATTATTTTTGATTTTTTTTTTGTCAAATTCTTTTTCCAATCGTCCTAATACGTATGTATTTTGAAGGATAAATGCACAAAGATGAATCACTTGGAAATTCCCAGTGTCATCATTGATTTAATAAATAGCAGTACTAGATAAGACATCGTGTCAATGATATTTGTGACGTGTATACTTTTAAGGACTTGGGGGTATATCGATCCAATATACGTCGTCTAGCACTTCGGAATTTATTAACTTTTTTTAATTGACGTAGCTTTATAAACTGAATTGGTAACGATGAAGGAATACATCGAAACGATATACCACATTCTGAGGTATGTTCACGTTCATAGATGTATGAATCAGCTTACAGGAACTACTCACAACTTGCTATTCTGTGTTATTGTTCGTTTATTAACAGAAATAAAAAATGTATACTTCTTGGCGCCTGAAATGGTCGCAATATTGCGCTGCGGCTTAGGCTTGTGTGGTGATAAAGCTCGTGACTTCCGTTGGAAAGATATATTGCGTAATAGCAGGATATTTTTAGACATTATAAGATCTACTAGCTTTGGCCATTAGCTTCGCTTGCGTTAATATTGATTTTGTTAATTAATTTAGATTAATCATGTTAGTAAGTTGTTATGTTAGATGACTGGCTAAACATATCACTACCCTTCCGAAACAATCCTTTTTAACGGATGAAATATACCCTATTACCTTTTCGGTAACTCTGAAAACGTACACGCAACACTTTATAAATGATCAGTTAAGTAGTTAAGGTGTAAAAGCATAACAAACAAACAAACGAAATTCGCATTAATAATCTTAGTTAGTACTCCATAGATCACGATTGAAAGCAGATAAATTACTTAGTACTACATACATAAATGAATAAAAAAGGAAACGCACGTAATATAATGGGGATCTCGCAAAGATTTTATTAGAGATAGGTCACAGTATAAATATGAGACACAGTAAGGAAACTACGAACAAACGCTGGAAAACGGCACACTCACAAAACATGCGCATCGACGAGAGGTTTTGAAAAAAATTCCATGGATAGCACCGCGAAACCCGCTTAGGGGTCTCGTCGATGCGCGTCTTTGTGTGAGTGTGCCGGTGAGAGCGTTTATAGGTAGTTTCCATATTGTCTGTTTATGCACTGTGGAGAGGTGTTTGAATGGTTGAAGCATGGGATCGGGTGTAGTTTTGATGCTATTTTCTTTTTTATTCAATAAGTCTGTTTAATATATTGTACAGCAAATAACCTGTGAGTATACCCATGCATATTTGAAATCGTAAATAACGTCAAGAAATTGTACGTTTAAATATCTAGGCACAATAAGATGTGTACGACAATTTTTTATTTTATTCGGGGATACTGAAAAAAAATCATGTTTTACATTGATTTGTTGATCTTTAACAATTGAATTTATTCCTAGCTTGCATCCCGCGGGCCAACTGTGCTAACTTTCGTTTCAAACAACTGTACGTTCTAGTACGTAATACCTAGTACAATATAGTTCGTTGATGTCATCGACCTATAGTTACGTCGGGACTGACGTGCGACATATTTTTGATACAAGAGAATATTTTAACGCACAATGAATTAAACTTTAATCTAGTTCAGAAATACCAACTCAAGGCCGTCTATTGACTACATTTAATTTCACGTTACGTTTTTTATGCCAAAATTCGAGCAACGAGCTGGCGAACAATGTAATTGTCGCTAAGTGGTTACCGTCGTCTAGACAATTTATGACACTATAATTCATATAATATCTTCGTTGATTACCGATCTTACATAGCGTTATCCAAGAACTTTAATAACATCTTGGAGTATCGAAGATGCTTGAACAAACGTGAACAACAAATGCCAACTATGAAATGAAGTTGCAGGCAGATTGTCACACCTGTCTCATTGTACAAATGATTATATGTCCTAATCACGTATCAGAACGTGATAACCTTAGAATATTAATGCGGTAAACAAGTTTGGGGTGTAAGGGGTGTCGAGTAACATCTTAAGACTTGAGACACCCAAGCCAACCTCACCTGCACGTGGTGCACCCTGCTGATCAACGAACGAGGCAATGGCGATAGCGGGGTGGTAGGGTTTTACAGCCTGACTGGGTCGCAACCACCATGTACATGGCGAAAAAGCCCGTCATAGTGACTCGCTTCTGCGCGTCGCGTTTCGGGATCAGCCTGTGCATATCCAGTACCGGGTGACTTTCGTCATTATGGCCGGCATGACAGCGGCGACCGGCGATGGATAATCTGTCTCTCGGTGGTTGCCGATGTTTTTGGATTGTACTATGCTTAACATCAATCACTTTGTCGTGCTTCAAAAAAAAAAAAAAGTTCATAGAACAGCAACGTCAGCGCTGTCTCATTATTGTTGCAACAAATTCTGCCACAAATAAATTTACCCGAAGAAGTACGCATTTTTGACCAACTTTAAAAAGGAAGGGGTTCTTAGTTCGTTTTTTTAAAATCTGTTATATCAGTTTCGTCATTTTTAAACCGATTTGAAAAACTCTCTTTTTATTCTAAAGGGAATTAGGCCCTATTTTATTAGCATTAGAAATTAGATTTCGAAGATACACCAGGGTACTTTTCAAAAATGAATAGGAATGTTTAGTTATTGATAGATGTATGTAAATCCTTAAAAGATTGGTATCTAACTACACTAGTAACAAAAAGTAAAGGATATAAAAGATCTGATTTTTAGGTGATTTTCAGCCTTGAAATTCAGCAACAAACAGCTGCACACTAAAAAAGCAAAGGTTTTGAACTGACCAATCTGTAGTTTCATAGTAATGCTTAGAATTAGAAACCCATGAAAACAGACAATTCAATAAAATCATTTAATTTCTGCGACTAGTGTATAATCAAAATCTAACTAACGGACGATCTGGTGCATTATTATGAAGTCAGCTTTATTTTTGTTTACCGATGACCTCGACATGTTCGTGACGTATTGCGCTTGCTCCAGACTGGCGACGCGTAGTACATGAAATATTTATATTTTATATAGAAGAACATGTGTAGTCCGTCGTAAGTTAGATAATCATAAAATATATATAATTATTGCTCGGAATGCTACTAGATATGAAAACCAGACTAATATTAGTGTATTCAATTAACAAATTATGACATTTAAATAATTTAGACTACAATTCATTTAAAAATTCAAAAAATGAACAGTCATTGCCTTCTTTTAAGTTTTCACTTCTGTCGTGGTAGTCCTTACAATGCCATTAATTTATTTTTGGTAATTAGATATCTTATCATCTTTTTTCAAGGATGAGTTACTTGCAAAAGTAATTTAACAAATCTAAATTTTAAATTTCTGTATTAAAGTTGTAACTAGGTCAGCTTTGTAACACAAGATTATGTTAGGAGTTATTAAATTTAAATAATGGACTAGAAGGATATTGCAAAGTGTCATTAATATGTATTTACTAGCTGACCCGTGTCCACTTCGTTGGGCGATATAAAGAAAATACTTTATGTGAATTAAATATAAAAGTTATACATGTGCTGTCGTTGATTTTTTTATACGCATTATTAAGCTCTACCATTTTTCTCTAGATCATACACCTTCAGCCTTAAGTCGGCGTTCGTAAGAAACGTATTCTTTCGACCGTTCTTTCTTCTACTTATTTTGCAAATCCGACTACCACAAAAAAGTATTTTCATTATTCGGGTTAATATATGGCTTATGACACTCACAAATAACGTGGCTTCCTATTAATAAAAAATTTCGAAATCGGTTTAGTAGATCCAGATATGAACCCCTACAACCTCAGAAATTATACCACTTTATAATATTAGGTATAGATTATGATGTACTTAGAAGTGTAGCTTAAGTGACATGAAACGGTTCTATCGGTCCTCTATAAAGTTGCGTTGAACATAATAATAATTACGATTATACCATACATCTTGAAATCATTCCTTCAAACAATAAAAACGAAAGAACGGGCTCGCTTACCCGCCCGCCACATTAAATGTTTGTATCATGTCTAGATATATAGTTTACTCGTGAACTAGAGCGTCTCAAATGTAAATAAATTGTGTAAGATTAGTGTTATTTGCGGCACGGACGCAACTTCCACCGGTCGCTAGTTCCATGTTATAGACGTAAATAACGCTACCGTCACCACTATTCAACCACTATTGACATAAGGCGGTATACACAAAAAACTCTTTTTTCGGTAAAAGTAATTAATAAAACTATTCAAAGATTAATTCAATATTAATCGTTTAATGTAAAAAGTACCTGGGCGACCGAGCCTAGCCCGGTTCTTTAAAAAATATTTTTAAATTAAAATAAACTGTAAGGTTTGCATCACATAATTAGCATTTTTTTCCCAAAAACAAAATATAAAAAAATACATCTGTTTTGGTGTCATTCTGATTACATTACTGTCAAATTGCATTTAAGGTTGGCGTTAATACAATAGCTAATCCTTGATTTAGAAGCTTTACAGTGAGATGAGTAGTAATATTTTGAAACCAAACGTTCTATCGCTAATTACCCCGACTTCGGAATATTTGCATTCTTACATTTATTCATAACGTCTTTAAAAGAAATGCGAAAGCATTTCAACAAAACATTTTAACATACATAAAACATCAAAAATTCTAAACTAGCAGACAATTAGCAGATTTATAAGGATAAAGAACGCTTCAGAAGTATGTTTGGTGCACAAAATAGATACACCAATATTTCATATTTCTTCGTAATGCTGTTAATCACAACAAACAGCCTATCTATATATCTATTCTGTATAAATAGAAATGAGTACATATGAATTCTAAAAAATCGTTTACGCCATTATCATTATCGTTTCGTTATCATAAATCCACGATCTATAAATATGCATGATTAATAGGTAATAGTTTTAAAGTATCATTACTAAAAATACAATAAACATAATATCAGTTATCAATTTATGCTATGTAAATAAAGATATATATTATAAGTCTCTGTTTTAAGATAGCAATTATTTTTCTGCCTTATCTTCAAAATGCTATTCTTACAATGCCTATGAGTAAATTTAGCACAAAACACTGCCCTTTGTGAAACTTTAGTGATGAGATTTTATAAAATTGAATATAACTCAAAACCAAATATAAATATAATTCCTCAAATACTACAAACAATAGCAATACAATGAAATACCCATTTATTGTTATCATAATTTAATTATTCTACTATATCTAAATGACGTATTATTTCTGGTAAAACCGTAATAACCCTGAAGTATAGATAAAAATATTTACTGTTGTTTTAAATTCCTTTTATAGAATAACAAAACTGTTTGATTACTATTTACATACGCAAAACAAACATTCTGCAACTAATAACTATCTAAAGCTAGTTGTCCGTACGCACACACATGTAAATCGAAATTAAAATGCCACAAGCTACATTAATCTTGTTAATTTCAAATCTCCCACTGTTCTTTTTTCCTAACACCTCCCTATTTTAGAATCTTTCGCTTTATCTCTTCTAACCTCTAGCTACACACCGAAAATAGCATCAAAATTGTATATCTTTATTCTGCCATTAGTCAATACAACTAGTAATTCATTAAAATGACAAATAATAAATATTGCGAACAACCTATACATCAAGTAATAAATAGAATCTCACTAGGGAAAAGCCATCTAAATAATACTAATGAATACATGTTACCAAATGATTAAATATATAATATAATTTAATTTAAGAGCAATTGTGAAGGAGATTAGAATAGTTGATAACAAGAAATTGTTAATACATTTAGAATTACAAGAGCAATTAGTATGTACCAATCCTTAGTTCGCAGTGTGAGATTCACCCAAGGTAAAGATAGTATATACAGAGTGACGTTATTGGTGAACATGTGTTTTACGAAGATTTAAATACTTTCTGTTATCTATCTGTAAATTTACACAAATTAAAGCGTTTACTTAATTACTAAGTACTCGAGTATCTGGAATATTGTTAGTAATTAAGTGTTTAATTGTGAAATAATTTGTGGGCAACGTTTTTTTAAATCATAATATCTGTGATGATAATTTGATGTGCATTAGAAATCGTGTCCATGCAAACGTGGTTAACAGTTAATAATTTTTTAAAGTAGTATCCGGAGATTCTTTATAAACCTAAGTTATATATTCTGAGACGTATATGTATGTAAATATTTTAGAATAAAATCACGTGAACATATAATTTACGTATAATAGATTTTAATTGGAATAAAATATTTAATTTAACATTTCAAAATACTTATGAACTATCCAGAGTACTAAAAGCTGAGGCCGCGGCGTTGCGCGCTTTTTTCACTTACATTACATTACAGTAATACTTTTAGAAATTCTAAAAAAAAGAATGTTAAGATATTAATGCGTTATCTATTCTGAAGTGATTTATATCCAGTTTTGTATATAGTAATTATTTGCCATTAAAAAATTAATAAACCTTAAAAATCCTTACTAACATTATATATAAAACATATAAGTGATTTTTTTGTGTGTTTGTTACGCTTCCATGCCTTAACTACTTATCCGATAATTATAACATTTTGTACAAACATTGTAACAAGAGATCTTAAAAAATATGGATGGATGACGGAATTTAATTTAGTTAATTTAGGTAGCCTAATATAATGGTCTAACCATCAAGACATTTGCATAGAAATAGTGAATTTTCTAGTTTTCTAAATTAATTTAATTTTATGATTTTGAAATATTGGAAAATTTATATAGATATCCTATAATATTATAATTAGCCGATAATAAGACTACCAATTAACATGAATGTTCTTAAGAAACCAATCGGAAAAGGAACCGATTGAGAAACTTTTCCTGTTATCATTAGACAATAGCAATTAATTTTCCACTGGTATTAATCGTCATTATCCCTTGTTACTCCAACAATAACAAGTGTAGGCGCATATAAATAAAACTCTTAATATCTCGTTGAAATTACTCAAGTATTGATCGTCAGAACTAAACTATAAGTGTATATAACACTCGTCGTATTTCATTCATGCTTTAAAAAGGTTTTGTATTTAATGCTCCGCGCTCGCTGAATATTCGCCATCTTGCTCTTTTGTCTCGTTTTGGTTAGGTTAGATTAGACTTGCGAAAAAACGATAACGCGAACATGCCTCGGGCGAGCGTGGTGCATTTAAAACGGAACCTTTTTAAAGCAAGTGTTTCATACATCTTTAACTTTTTTGTAATAACACCGATAATCCATAAAGTAAAATTTCCATTCCTATGACTACAGAATTACGTGACAAAGTAATCTTTAAACTAAACTTATACTATGATACCCACTAGGTTTTAAATTGCACAAAGTAAAACTTCAAATAAACAGATCAAACAACTGTTATAATTTGTGTCATTTTAACTTCTTTACTTCCATAAAAAACTATTTAGAAAAAATGTTTCGATAAAATGTACTTTTTATGTTTTTCCTTTATATTTTAAATTCATACCCATAATTACTGTTTCGGGAACTATAAAGCAAACTAGTTATTGCTCGTGGTTTCGATCGCTTTAATGTATATTTGGCTTATCCCTAGGGAATAGTACTTATTTGGATGAAAGGCCCTTTTCTTTACCATCGACACCATGTATGCACAATTGGTTAAGGTCAGAAGTCGTAATAAACAAGCTGACATTCTCGTCTATAATATCACTAAGAATATTATCTACTTGGATTTTTTTTCTTTTCCATATATTTATCAATAATTAAACATTCTTTAGTTTTTTTCTTAATACTGTTAATACAAGTAACAGTAAATTTTATCAATGAGATAAAGCTTTTTAGGCTTTTTGTCTAGATGCCCCTTGTTACTATTGTTACTCTCTTATTCTTCGGACTGACGCATTATACACAATCTATACATATAATAAGAATGTAAATCCAACGTGTATGTACTTTTCGATCTTCGAGAAAAATATTGTTGCATGTGTGTAGATATAAATATTAGAATACATTTTAATCATTTTTAGAAATGTCTGCCTGTCTGTATGACCACGCATCACTACTAAAGCACTGAGTTCATAATAAAATCTCAACAAGAAAATCATAAAACATATCTTCAGAAGTAACTAATTTTTTGTTTCATTAAAATCGGTTCACTCTATCAAAAGTTATTGTAACTTTAATGACGACGCGGCATAAGCACGAGAGAAAAGTAAATAAGTAAATGGATTTAATACAGTCAGAAGACTTTCAATTACCGTTTAACATAAGGTTCCATGCGGACGAAGTCGCGGGCAAAGCTAATTGTAAATAAATGTAACATTTGTAAACCAGATCCGCTTAAAAGAGTTGAGGATGCAACCTCGCTCTTATCTAATTTTAGTTTGGCCGTCAACATTAGTTTTGTGGTCACTGGATTTTTTCCTGATTCATTCTATTATCTTTTGTGTACACACACATACGAGTAACTTACACGCTTACACACTGTCCACTCTACTTCTCATTATTCGCTTTATCTGCTCAATGTCGGAAAAGTAAATATTTGTGTCAACTTGGCATCCTCCTTACCAAAACCAAAAATTTTGTCGTTTTAATCACTCATGTAACATATCTAATTTTGTAAAGATTTCCAATTTCCATACACTGAGAACGGTTCAAATTTTGCCATCCATAAGGTTTTTAGTTTTGTTTTTATAATGTTCCTATTTTACATGTACACAATTTGAAGATCTTGAAAAATTATTAGAAAAGGTTATAATTGGATTTAACTCATTTCCAAATGGAACGACTCAATTATAAAAGCAATTATAAAATCTTTGTTAATACAAATAATACCTACACATTTTTTGCTTCAAACTAGTCTTTAAGCAGATCATCTGTCTTACTGCGTATTGATAACTCCATGCACAACGTATGGCAAATTTTGTCTCTTTATGATCTTCAGAAACAGATTTCTGGAATTGTCTATCCGAATCTTGTGCACTACTGCCACCTACAGGCCGTTAAACAGCAAATATTCCAGTCTGGTGTGATGAATGTAAACACAGATTTCTTAATTAGTGTTAGTATGTTAATGGTTCCATGTTTCATTCAATGGTTTATTTATACCATCAGTTCGTTGTCGATCGTGTCGAACGATCGCTCAAAGATCACTTGCGTCTGCACAGTATTGTATTTTTCGTTAAATAAATTCAAAACAACTTATGTTCGTGTTTTTACGCATTTTTATTACAATTAATTAAATTATACTGATTATCAAAATTGACTACAAAGATGAGTGAAACGGAAATTTCTTGGTGACAATCTTTATAATATCAAAATGTTATCAGATATCCATAAAACACATATAATAAAGAATAATTAACGCTATTTTGTTGCACCACTCGTTAACAAAACGCAGTAGAATATGAAACATCTCAACTCGTGCTCTGAATTAACAAGACGCATCACGACAGCTAATCTCATTAAGTCTGGTCATAATTGAAGTGGTTCAAATAGCCATGAGTAGCAGTTACTACTTTAAGACAGCTTAACTGCAAATCTAATATACCAACTTCATTACATACATACAAAGAATATAAAAAAAATATTTATTCCAATCTAGGTGGTTGTATTTTTACTATTAATTTGTAGGCACATTTTGTTATTCAAAAATCTTTATTAAAACCTGAACCAACATGTTACGATTCATACTATTAAATTATTGGTTATTGCGAAGCTAATACATTATCAGCAATCTCGATAAGAAACATCGATATTTTTTATATTTGATAATAAGTACTCGTGAAACGATCGACGCTCAAGGTGTAAACATTTAGTGATATGTAATAAAAATTGCTTTAATTTTTCGTAAAATGCACAGTGATTTATAAGAAAATGGGGTGTTGCGGTGATTGTTGTGTACCACCTAAAGAATCCAGTAAGTTTAAAATTGTATTACTAGTACACTCATACTAATAAATGGCACACTTAAAATAACATTGTGATAAGTTTCTACATATAACCTACAAATAGTTTACCTCATTTACAGCACTTCGTTACTTAAACAGTTATGGTTGATTTTACTCTGATGCTTCTAACCTACTAATTCAATATACTATAGATATGATTTCGCACCAACTGATTAATCATATTTGTAATCAGTTAGATAAAAACTATAACCGTCCAAGCGGCAATCGTATAACTTTATTAATGTTATACAAATGAAAAAAAGACAAGAAATAATGTACTTAGATCTAGTAAAATTGTATTTTTTTTTGCTTATTTTTTGAGTATATAAGTCATATTATATCTTATCTACTCGATCAAGAAGGGAATATTTTGTATTATGTAAAAATTACCATAGACATCTGATGTCTCAATATTTGTTCTTCCATAAAATGTGTTGCGTAAAAGCGTGATAATTTGTAATTAGAGCACTATATTCTTATATTGTGTCATGATGTGGTTATTAAAAATAAACACTACTCCACTTAGTGAAATTAAAATGTATCATATCTAATTTAGTTAATAATGTAATGATACCGAATTGATGTAATAAAGTAGGTAGGTAACAATATGGATATAAGTGGGTGTTGCTATATCTTTACTTTGTTATTGGTCATTTATAAGTAATGATATAATATTTTTTAAATTAAAGTATGTTACTATTTTTGGAATTTTACGGCGACTATACGTTATTATTATACTATAGATAGATAGATTGCATTTTGAAATTAAAGGTAGTGTTTAAGTCGACATAGAGTTGAGTGAAGTGGCGTTTAAGTCTTTACCAACTCATGTAAAAATAAATATATAAACTATTCACATCGAGTTTTCAAATATTGGAAATTATTAAGTGTTTCATATATCAGTTAAGAATATTTTAAATTAACAAAAGTTATTTTTGGAACGTTTCAATCGGTGGACAGTAGAGTCGGTAAATTTGAAGGATTTTCGTAAGTAGACTAAAGAAACTAATACAGGGATACTAAGTTAAAAATCTTGTAAGCACGTTACAGTACTCAGTCTAGATCAGATAAATATTACCAAGAAATACTAAAGAGTTGTGGTTTGCTTGCAGACAGCCTAGGTTTAACAGTTGTACATTTTCCATACAGTCTCAATCTAGGGAAGATACAGAATATTTTTAGAAACATAATTATGTACATAACACCAGATATAAAATATTAGATATATAACAGAAATAGTATGATTGATATATCTGAAACGATGGCGCAATTGATAGCGTGTTCGGACACTGCGTCGATCGACGAAGTTAGAGAAACCTTTTCACTGAGCTGGACCTTTCATTAAATGAAAATAACATCACGAAATCAGTATGGTGGTAGGGCTTTTGATAGCTCATCTGACTTGTCCAATTTCGAATTAATCCAAGCCCACTTGGTGTGTTCAGGCATCTACACTTGAGCATTTCATTGTCATTCAACATGAGATAAGACTGTTGTTAGAATTTAAGACAAAACGTATATTAGTATACATATAAACAAAAATATTCGTTATTCACATGAAGGTCTCTACCACTCTTCTGTAACACGTTCCGTGCCACGTGTTGGCCCGTGGCCTGTATATCAAGATTAACGTATACTACCGGTAGTACACGTGGCACCGAACGTGTTATGTAGTAAATATACATCGGCTGATCCTGGATCATGACAACGCTAAGCCTGCAACTATGGCGAGTGTAAACGAGGTACATAGATACAATCCAGTCGGCATATTTCTCGTGTCCTACCTACCACCCAAAAATAATATTTACATTATAAATATCTGCAATACGTCATTAATTCATCTTACTACACAGTCTTAAATCAGGATAAGCTTCTGTGAGCCTTCGTTATAGTCATATATGATGGAATTATCTGGCAGGATTTATGAAATTATAAACCTCCGTCTCCTTTTTTTTTCACTACGTATGCGTGTAAGCAAAGAAGATGTACTCACCTTGGTTATATTTCGTCTCAATAGATGAAGTAATTTACTTACTATTTACATGAAAAAATACTGAAGCACGGAAAAAAATCCTTTATTTTTCGTTACCACTGAAGCGCCCCAGGGGACTGGCGCCACGAACGATCACATTCGCCTTGTAATAGAGCTAGCCCTACTGTGATAAAAAAATCCGATATAGAAAACAAATGCGAATCATTCTTTGCAAAACACCAATATGTACAAATGTTGTGTATCCTTAAATTTGCACCATTTTACATAATTTCAGGGGAACCCATACGATACGATCCTGAATTCAATGGCCCCATCCACAACCGCTCCTGTACGGATATCTTATGGCTCATCTTGTTTATCGTATTCCTTGGAGGATGGGGTTACGTTGGTTATTATAGTAAGCATATTTTTATAACTATGAATATACATTTAGGGCGTAATACAATTACGATCATTCCGATTTCCATTCAGATAATTAAGATATAATATTAAGCATTTATTTTATTTTTTTTAAATCTTTATTTATAATTGGGGTTTGGTCACAAATTGACCATGTCACCCCAATGATTAACAAAAAATAATTACAAAAATCAAATTTTACATAAACAGTCAATAGTTTACCGGTTCTTCATTCCAACCATAACCAGCCTGTAAAGCATTCTTGCTTCCTTGGATGTCGGGAAAGCAAGGATGGCATTGCATACACCCACAGATCTTAATGATACATTTATTTTATTCTCCAGTGCTAGTCTTTGGGTTCGGTTACGGATGCATTCAGACATTATGTGGTACACATCTTCTACGCTATTACATATGTCACAATTTGGTGACAACTTCAGTTTTATCAAATATAAAAAGCTATTCAGTGGAATGTGCCCTGAACGAAGACGAAAGGCAGTACTTAATTCAGAAATTAAGCATTTATAAAAATGAAAAAAAAAAGCATTTTTATGCGTTGTAGTCTATGAATCATAATATTTTGTTGCATTGTACGACGTATTTAAAAAAAAAATGTCACGTTTCTCTTTCATTGCTACAAATTAATCGTCTGCAAGTTTATTTGCGTTAATTATATTATACAACTGAAGAATTCAGTCACACAGTCCTTAGCACTCTGCATAATGCAACTTCTTTTTAGAGAAATAATATTTGGATCGAAATTACGAAAATGAATTAGTAGAAAATAATTTTACTGTAAAAGCGGACAGATAAAAATTTATGTTTCAAGAGAAATATTTATTTGTTATTAATGTATATTTTTTATGTACAATTACTTACTAAACGTGTGTTAATTTAAGGTATGTCTAGGGGTAACATAGAAAAACTTCTAGCGCCCATTGATTCAAACGGAAGACGCTGCGGAATGGATTCAGGCCTTGAAGATAAGAAATACTTAGTGTTTTTCGATATCAGGCGATGTCTCTCGCCTGGTACACCTATCACTGGCTGCCCTACTCCTCAAGTATGTACTTAGATAATAATTATATAAATGTACTAGCCTCTGCTCGCGACTTCGTTCGCGTGGAATAATTACTTTGGGTTAACGCTATCACGTAGCGGAAGCTCTTAAGAGGAAAAAACACCGATTTTGAAACATTGTTCATTGGTACTCCACTTATATTGGTCTTATCGTGGTGATATATAGCCTATAACCATCCTCGATAAATGAGCTATATAACATTGAAAGAATTTTTCAAATCGGACCAGTAATTTCTGTGATTACCCCCTATAACTTCAACTCACAACATCACAAACTCGCAAACTTTACCTCATTATAATATTAGTATAGATGACAATGAAATCGATTTACTTAAAATAAGTATTTTAAATTTTACTTAATAACAACAATACATTTTACAGGTATGTGTGAAACAATGTCCTGACCGAACAATCCTCTTTAATAGCCAACTAACGGCAAGTAACTTTGAACAAATGAGGTCAAGCATGGTTTGCACTGATGAAGTTAACTCCCAAACGATGACTTACAGCGACGCTGTAGCATATATGCACGATGGAAAATGTGCCAGCTACGTTTTACAAAGCCAATCAGGTAATACTCACTTCCATACAGTTGTATTGTTTGAGTGGTGTGATTTACCGAATGAATTGTGTGACAGAATAAGAATGTAATTCAAACCCTCTAAATTCGTTGCCTAATTAATGATTGTATTTGGTTCTATTGGGAGAAACATGTAGCATGTCCTGGATGTTAATAAAACATAATTGTCATCGTTGCCTGACCTAACTGAACCCAACGGAAATTTCATAAAACTTCAGTGTTGTCGCGCTGCATCGGAGATTTATCAGCCATTCAATGCAGTGGTAGAAAAGAGCCGAGCTTAATATCTGACAGTGGAAGCGGCGAAACTTGTGTAAGAAATCCAAAAGAGGTTCAAAAATCGCTGCTAAACAGTGCTACGGCTCTTGATACATACGTGGGATGGATAGCCGCTAGCTGGGTGACATTTTTCACAAGGAACGAACGCGATACCCACATTGTAGGTAGTTGTGCGAATGCCGCACGCTTCTAACGCACGAGTAGCATATATATAGCTTCTATGTACTAAACCGTATTAATGCATATCGTGCATGAACACTTATAACTAACAAGCATCACGAGTATCCCTGTTCCTTCAATGTATAGTTGGTAGTTGGTAATATCTCTTGTTCTGTTGTCTGTATTTAATCGACGACACAAAATTAATCTCGTAATAATTATCCATACAATAATGTCGCGGTACGCGGTGGCTGATCACGCTTGGTCGCGGAGAAGTCCTGGGCCGATGCTTTGTGAACGTCACGGAAGCACTGACCTATTTTCGGGAGATCACGAACGAAATGGGACTCAATGAGCAACAGGTTGTCGATCAAATATCACACTTGGTGTCATTTGAAGAGGTAGAGTATTTCTTTGTTCTTAAAAAAACATTACAAGTTTTTACCTGTGCCGTTAAAAATAATTATCTTTATATTTCTACTAATGTCTGGTCAAGGTAAATAACTAACATATAAAAATAGTAAAATGTATATATGTTACATACGTGTGTAAATAGTTAAATATATATACGTATATATATTAAAGGAAACTTGTGAATCTAGTGCTGTAATCTTCTATAAAGAAATAGGTGTAGATAAATCATTTTAATACACTTTTTTCTTCTCTTTATTGATTTTGTTTTTTGTTTAATAGCTATCAACAAGCTTCAGGGTTACCAATATAAAAATTAGTAAAAGTTTTTGTTGTATATAGATATAAGTTACGATGACACTGACATGTCTAAAGTGATAAAAGTGATAAAAGATTAACAAGATTCATAGATTAAGAACCTTACTTCTAATTTGTAACATTTATACACACATTAGCAAGAGAATGTCAACAATAATAAAATATATAAAATGATTATTAACGTTCATTTTTACTTTTTAAGGAACAAACTATATTCTTTGAAAACAACATACCTATATACGTAACATAGTTCGATGAAACAGCTTATGAGATGTAAATATCAGAAAGTTTCAAAATTGTTGCCTATATATTATAAGTTGGACGACCTATAAATATAAAAAGCTCAGATAACAGATTATAAAAAGATCTAATTATGATTAGAAAAGACCATTATACCAACTTCTATATCCTTTATGTTACCTAGTGTTAAATACTGCACGCAGTACTACCCGTAATAAATTAATTCTATATTCGATTATTATGTTCAATGTTTATCTTATAAATAATATTGTTATATTGTAGCATGATTATATTATTATAGTATTGCTATTTCCATAATTTTTTAGCTTTCTGAAAAAAAAACAAACCATGTACTGCATTAAACGAATTGACTTACCAAATCTTATTCGCTTTATTTATTAACATCAAACAAGTATTAGTAACATCCCAAATATCATCTTGCAATATAAAAGATATAAGTACCATTATTTATAGTAAACATGATTTTTTATATAATTTACATTTCTTTTAATCTATTACAATCCAGTGTAGTTATGTTTCATGTCGTACAAATCATATACGAGAACGTAGCATAAATGTTTTACTTTTTATTTTAATTAACTAGCTACCAAAATTGATATTAATTATCGAAATTTGAAAAACAAGGAATTGATTTAATTTAAAATACATTTTATATAAAACTCATTACTTCAAATGGAAGTTTCGTTGTAAATTAATTATTGATGAAGTCTACTCTCGACTGAAATTTAAATAAAAGTAGGATATTTAAAATATACTATTTAAAACAATGAGATTAAAAACAATGTATATATTAAGTGTTACTTGAACGTTACTACTCGCTGGTATCTGCGACAATGCTCTTGTGAAAATGACTTCTTTGTTTCATAGACACTCAGTGTATTTTTTTGATGAATTATTGACTGTCTTCTTTCTATATATTCAATCGTAGTTTTGTCTGTACGGTTTAACTTCTATAACACTTCAACCGATTTTAAGTTACCGATGTTATGTTTACTGCTTAGTTCCTATAGAAAGGCGTAACGCTATGTAGCTTGAAAGACTTCTGTCTACCAGTAAAGATCATCAATAGATATTTCAAATTTTCCTGATAGTATAGAAGATTATTTTAGTAATTTTTTTTTTTCAATTTAAATTCAATAAAATTTAATAAATAAGTATTAATTGAGGTATCTAGTATTAACAAATTTTCAGTAATTATATATATATATTTACATATTAATTACGTTGCGTGCGTTAACAAAGCAACCAAGGACTTATAGCCTCGTTGCTATAAATCGATGAATTTCACCCTAATTGTTTTAACTATTGTATGCATAATAGTTTGCTTTATGACGTGTCTATGACATGAATTATTTCCAATGTATAGCTATCAGCGCAAATCGTCCAAGATCTGGTGCAGTCGCGATGGTATTTGTTGGGAGCGTTGGGCGCCGTGGTTATTATTTGCTTCATCTATATCTTGTTACTGCGATGGGTGGTTACTCCGGTTGTCTGGGCATCTATCTGCGGTCTTCTGGGACTCCTCGGATTCTGTAAGGTTTCCTATTTCTTTTTTGATAGTACAGTATTAACTGTAACTAGTTTTTTATGTCATAGGAGGCAAACGAATTGGTGGGTGACCTGATGTTAAATTATCACCACCGTCCATAGACACTTGCAACATTAGGAGAATGGCAAATGTGTTGCCAGCCTGTGTTTATGGAGAGAGGGAGAGGAAAGGGAAGTTGGTTTCCGGCGCTCTCACTGACCGAACGAAACGCAGCAATGAACGCACTGTTACTTTATGTCGGGTTTTCTATGAGAGGCTGGTACTACCCCGGCCGAGCCGACGCATTCATACTGAAACTAGTTATAGCTTCAGCGTGGCTGTACCACCTATATAACAATATTTTATTAACCCTGATAACAGCGTGTAAATTTGTCTCATTTTAAAGACATACATTCAATCACCGAGCCAGAACAATGTATTAGTGACTATAAAAATAAAGGAATCAATAATTCTGCATTTTCCTACTGTCCGATGGTAATTCTCAAACGTATAATTATCCTCGTGACAATTTCCTTTACCTTTGTTGTTTATTTTGTGTTAATTATGAATCATTTGTTGTATTTAACGTAACCTCATTTCGTTCAATTCTCCATATTTTATAGCTATGTAATTTTGTTTGATCGTCTGCAGTCATTGCTCATTGAATTAAGGAGAAATATATTAAAGATACTCAGGTATACAACGTGTATAGTATAATTGAAAAAAGAATAATGTTGTATACAAATTTGCGTGTTATATACACGATACACGTATTAGGAACTTGAAGCGAATTTATTACACAAGTATACATCACTGCCACAACACTACACGATCACCCCCGCACATGTGCACACCTACACGCTTACACATGAAAGTGCTAAGGTTTACTTTTTTTCCCTTATCGAACTGAAAAACTCTCAATTTTCCGATAATAAATATATGGAGGAGTTGTTGAGGCGTGTATGCTTGGTACACATATACGTTTCAACAACTCATATATATATATGATTAGTTAGCTAGGCTAGCTAAGATAGGTCGCGATTTTGCATGCAACAGGCAACAGCCAAGCCGACGTGTGCCGTGCACTCTTGAGCTGGTTGCTAATATAAAATCGGCTGAGTGCCTTAAGCGCTCGCCTTAGTAGTCCGGTGAAGCTGTTAAGACCTTGCTGTGTCAATAGCGTAACCATTTAAAAAAAAAAACGAATTTATTATATGTAAATACTAACAGTTTTAAATAGAAGCTATTGGCTGGGTGGCTTCCATTAATGACTTTATCGCAAAATGGAGTAAACTTCCAGAAAAATCTCAATAAATTTCATGTAAAGGGAAGGGGAATCAATAACAATTTCATATGAAGTTTTTGTTATTATCTATACTTATATTATAAAGAGGTAAAATTTTTAGTTTGTGTCGTTGTAGGAGGTAATCTCAGGAACTACTGGTCCGATTTGAAAAATTCGTTCAACTTTATATAGCCCATTTATCGAGGAAGGTTATAGGCTATATATCATCATGCTAAGACCAATAGGAGCGAAGCCCCAATGAAAAATGTTTCAAAATCGTTTCTTTTTCTTTTTGAGAGCTTCCACTGCGTGTTAGCATTAACCCAAAGTAACTATTCCACGCAAACGAAGTCGCGGGCAGAGGCTAGTTTTCATTATAGACGGACAAATGTTTGTATTAAATATTACATAACTATGCGTGGATATCCCTTGGAAAATACCATTTACAGATTTAGTAGTTTCATGCTAAGATATAAGCCATACATTTATAAGTTAAACCATTTTTAAATAATGTGAGGTCTCAAAGGAAAAAGAGTCGGGTCACATGTTACCAAATTTCACAAAGCTGTTCTAGTAAAGAAAGACGCATCTATTAATGCACATTGCCTAATATAAAATCTTCTCTTTTCAGCGGTATATTTATGCTACACCAACTACGTATATTATCGTGATAATCCTGTAGGTTTATACCAAACGACAAACCTAAAAGGATACGCGCAATCGATATTTGCTAAGTCCGAAACATGGCTTATAATAATGATTGTCCTGGCTGTTGTACTTGTGGTACTTGCTATCATGATAGTTTTCTTAAGAAGTCGGATCGTTATTGCTATTGCCCTAATCCGCGAGGGAAGTAAGTGAGTACACCTTATACATTTTACACGTCGCATGCGTATTTAACGAAGAAACACGAATAGTTTTTATTTCATAGAAATATGTTCCTCCGTTTTGTCCCTGAATAATTGAACTAGATCAATTATTTTTATGCCATATAATATGTATATATCACAGTTGTTTCTATGTTTTTACTTTTCCTACAATTGAAATGTTTTTGCGTTTAAAAATCGCCACTTACATAAACCGAAAAACAAATTAAAGTAACATAACAGATAAAAGAAAAACATTCACAAAAACCAGACACAGGTAAAGGAGTTCTTAAATTGATTTTGAAAAAAGAATTATAATCTGTTCAGGTTCGAAGGAGATAACGGGAATAAAAAACAATGGTTTCCTCAATTTTATGTAGGTAAAGACAGTTCGAACTGTTGTTGTCACTCCCGCGCTCTTTTTCATAATTCGAGAAAGTTATATAGCAATAAAGACCGCGTTTCCTCGTAACACGGTGCAATTTATTATAGGATTGATGGAATGTTTTTAATGATATGTCGATCCAAGTGGGCTCGAATCCTAAAATGATTATTGGTTTTTTAGTCAAGGAATGCATCGTAATGAGTCTTTAGTTTCTTGACGAGGTATTTCTATTACTTGTTCTGCCTGGTTAACCACAATTGTCGAGTTGAAAATTTGTCGCAATGTCCGTGTTTTGGTAGCTGTAGTTGAGACCCAATCCCTCTCTAGACTTGCTCATAATGTTCTTCAGCTACATCGAAATATAACATCCAGTCAGATCTACAATTCATAGCGAGTTACCTCTGAGCTGCAAACCTCTTGTTTAATTGTTCTTAAATGTAAGAAATCGAACAGAACCACTGTGTCGAGTTTAAATCTATGAGTATAATGAATAGCTATTTAATCGAGTACACAATGATAGCTAATTCGGAAACGCGATGCTGCCAATATAGCAGGTGCTACAGCTGATGTATGTAAAAATCAAAATTTCTAAAAAGATAAAATATATTTTAAAAGTCGAATATCATATAATATATTCTTTGATAGTCAATGTTTTTTTTATTATATATCGTTTTTATTTCAGAGCAGTAACAGCAATAAAATCCACAATATTATTTCCGATATTCCCGTGGATACTTCAATGTGCTGTTATTGCATACGGCGTGCTTGTACTGATGTTTATATTGTCTATCGGAGAATCTGCATTCAGGGTTGTCAACCTTGAGAACTCTACTTGCGATTGCCAAGGGGTTTACACAAAGGTAATAAAAAGAATGACACCCCATATCAAAAACAAATAACGCATACGACGTAAATTATAGCGATATTATAAGTTTAAATAAGAATAATATAACAACATATATATACTTTGCGACGAACTTTTTAGCCTCTCTGAGTCGATATAAAAACAATACTGTCGTAATATTTTCTATTTAATATAAAGTTATGAAAATGTTGAAATACTACGATCTTTATAAGCGCTAAGCTTCAGCGATCTGTATTTTCTTGCCGTGGAGTAGTAGACAAGCTGTGTGGTGCGCAACTGCAGGTGAGGCGAAGTAAACGTATTGCTTATAAAGAAATTTTATACCAAAGTATATTTTTATTTTCAACTTTTTCTTCCTATGTACATAAAATATATTGTTATAAACGATACAGACGAAGTCCCTATTATCAATTTAATTATTCGATATGCAGTTCTGAGATAAGAATCTTAATTAATGATAAGGATTTTAAAACCGACTGAATACCTGGCTGACATTTCTAGTTGCGTTTAGAGAGCAGTAAGTGTATATTCAACAATCGAGGGGCGTCAAGGTTATCGTAATATAATGGTTGCCAGTGGACAATAAATCTATCGGTAATCGCGGTTGTTTCGGGACTATATTTACCATTAAGCGCAGAATACATATGCTTCTTACTCGGATAAAAGCATGTCAGTTACTGATAACAACATGCTACTAGTATATGTTTCGAGATTCTGCTCGTAGCTCGCGTACGAGTTCAAAATATACCAGGATATCGCAGCTAGTTTGATTTTTTAGGCACTAGCATGAAGAAGCTTGATTATAGAAACTGTTATACCATCCACAGACACCTGTATTCTGGTCTTTAGTTACAGTCCCGTCACTTTGCCTTGCTACAATAAAAAATACTCAGGGCATGGTATAATGGTTATGCTGAATTGTAAAATATAATATAAATAAAAAATTATATATTCTATTGCCGATATCGATATATCGTTATCGCCGTATTCAGCCACGGTTAAATCAGAATACAATTACTTTACGAAAATGTATTTAAGATAAGATTTATATTACACAGAGCCTGAATTATCAACGTGTAGTTTTAGTTAGGTGTATTAACGAAATTATTAAATGCTAAATTTAAAACTCGATCTGGAATTTTGGTAGAAAAACGTTTACATAATTTTGAAATATTTACATACATGACCCGTATATTAAATAAAACGTAGAAGAATATGTAATAAGCACAAGTACTCGCTATGTTTAACATGAAGTTTTAATTGAATGATGACTATCATTAATCTGTTTGATTGTTAGGATTACGTAAGCTGTGATCCGACGGAGTTTATGTTGAAATGCCGCGAAGCGAGTGGAGGAGCATGCTACAACGCTACGTGTCATTTCACAGGAATCGACAGCCCACATAGTTCCACCTACTTGCACCGTTAGTACACATTTCCTTTAACCATTGTTCATATTGTATTGCAATTTATAATTATAACAGTTCTTGGCAACTGTCCCAGGATTACTTTTTCTGGAACCGCATCAGAAACTTGGAATTGCCACCCTTACGTCCATTATTTCTTATCTATTATTTACTAGCTTTTACCGATGGCTTTGCTCGCAGTAATGTAAGTTTGCGTTCTCCTTCGAGAATATTTTTTTTTTAGGTGAAAAGTTACCTTATGCCCTTTAATATAACCCTTGACAATGTGTGTACAAAATTTCATGGTCGGTTGAGGAGTTAAAGGTGTGAAAAAGTAAAAAAAATAAACTGACGTTTGCATTTATAAGGATCGCCACATCAACGACACTTTCATAAAATCATTAAACAATTCGACGGAATTTAATACAGTTTTCAGCAATAGATAGAGTGTTTAAAGAGGAAAGCATGTAAGTAGTATGTATAAATATAATGCAGAAAAACCGAAAGGCCCTTTTTCAAACTGTTGTCGTTTTTTTTTTCGAACTGACTTCGCTATTGACCTAGCAAGGTCTTAACAGCTTCACCGAACTACTAAGGCGAGCGCTTAAGGCACTCAGCCGATTTTATTTGGGCAACTAGCTCAAGGGTGCACAGCACTGAGCACACCTCGGCTTGGCTGTTGCCTGTTACATGCAAACTCGCGACCTGACTTAGCTAACTATTCATATATGTTTGAGTTGTTGAGACGCATATGTGTACCAAGCATACACGCCTCAACAACCTCTCCATATATTTTTTTATCGGAAAATTAAAGTGTTTGCAGTTTGATAAGGGAAAAAAATAAAACCCTTCCACTTCCATGTGTAAGCGTATAGGCGTGCACGTGTGTGGGGGTGATCGTGTAGTGTTGTAGCAGTGATGTAAATTTTTGTGTCACTATATCGCGTGAGCAGCGCACTCAAGGGCTCCACACCGAGGGAACGGAACTAGGCTTGAGTTGCTGCCGAGGGGGGCCTAATCTGGTACCTGTTGTCCAGTGAAATTGTTAAGACCTTGCTAGGTCAATAGTGTAGTCAGATCGGGGAAAAAGCCTTTATTCAAAGATTTGTAATGTGATGTCGAAACAAACATACTTATGTGCACTTAAATCGCAAACTCTGGCTAAACCTTATGAGATAGATCAAATTAATGTACTACGGAAATACTACTAGTAAATGGATCGGTTAAGAAATACCTCGATGGTATATATTTATCCCTAAAGGATAACTCACAGTAACCATTTCTATCTTTTTACAAAAATAATTATGCTTTATTTACCAAGCTATCTATACAATATGGTATTATTCCTTATCCGATTAAATACATTTTTTTTCGAACTGACTACGCTATTGACCTAGCAAGGTCTTAACATCTTCACCGGACTACAATTAAATACATTACATACGTTGTACATGTCATGTAGATCAAAACTGCCCTTAGGAGTATTTCATTAAAATGGATCTACATTGCACCAGCGCGAAGCTGGGGCGGATCCCTAGTTTTATATAAACCTAATAATCTACAAATTCAAGAAACATCTTTAGAGATGTGTACATCTTGCACCATATTTTATTGTATCCCTCTCTCAATAAGAGACAATAATCGGCTCAATAACAATGAATAAAGATACATATAACTCATATAGTGATATTTATGGAAACAGCAGTAATCGATGTCACTGCTTATTGTAAATGCTATAAGATTTCTTCTGGCAGAGACATAATACACACGTTAAAAAATGTACTTCGGAATGATAAAAAATTAAATGATCAATGTATGTTAATTGCGTTTCTCTTCTTAAATCCGAGGCTTAAATCTGATAGCAAAGATAATTAACTGACGGTATGCACTAAAATGGTAACATGGTAAGGTTAGGATTACTAGCTACTATTTCTCAAATGTATTTGTCGGAATCCATGAATAGACGCTTGGAGTCAAAGTTTCAAATTTTCATACCCAGTTATTACAATAGACAGTTCGAGAAACAAAAATTGAGCCGTCACGGGACTCCTAGCAGATGTGAAACATCGAAATTGTTTTGTATAAGATATATGCGTAAAAGTACAGATTACGATAGGAATCAGCTATGGTATAATGAAAAGATAAAACATTACGAATGTGTTCCATATAATGATTATTTATTTTATTACAAAGTATTCATTTTTATTAAATATAAAACTTATTTATTTACTTACTTAACTTATTTATTTAAAACTTATTTTATTAGTAATACTTGTAGAACGAGTGGCCGATAAAACAGTTTGAATCATGTGTTTATACAGATAGGGTTGCAAATGTTTTTGAGTATTTCGTTAATAGTGCAAAGTTCGTGTTTGGCGTCTCCACGCCAACAATCAGGTTTACTCTCCGCCTATAGATGTTTCACATAAATATAATATCATACATTATCATGATTTTCTGCTCTTTTGATCTTCTCGTTGGATTCAACAGAAGTATATGCGACTATCTTTGATATTACCAATCACCCCCCACTCTATTAAAAGTAAATTAGACCATTAAGAGAATGTATCTTTCTTTTAGTTGTCAATTTGCTGGGCTTCTTCTGGACGATGTTTTTCATCAGCGGTGTCTCGGACATGATGCTCGCCAGTACCTTCTCAACTTGGTATTGGACATTCCATAAAAGAGATCTCCCATTCTTTACTCTTACATCTGGGATATTCAGAACGTTTCGGTAAGTGTTTTACTATTTAAAATCTAGTTTGATTTTGTCTTTAACTATGTTAATATATGTATCGTATACGGTATGTTTCTACGTACTGAACGGTAACTCTAAAGGACTGTTTTTTTATTATCTACTAGTCTATACTTCTATACTTAGTATTATAAAGAGGTAAAGTTTGTGACGTTGTCGGGGGTAATCTCAGGAACTACTGATCCCATGTGAATTAATTGTTCAGTGTTATATAGATCATTTATCATGAAAGGTTATAGGCTATATATCATCACGATAAGGCAATTAGGAGCGGACCACCGATGAGAAATATTTCAAAATCGGGATTTTATTTTCCTCTTGAGTTTCCGCCGTGTGTTAGAGTTAACCCAAAATAACTATTCTACGCGGACGAAGTCGCGGGCAGGGGATAGTATACAATAAAATGAATTCGTAAAAAAATGGTTGAACTAGTACTCTCTCGGTATATGTATTCCGAGATTTTTGTTCTCAAGGTGGGTAGAAATAAAAACGTAACACCCACTTCATTGGTACTGCATTCAATAAATATATTCAAAATTGTAGACAAATTTAATTATTGGTGTAGATGGGTCAATTCACCGCATTATGACTTCGGGGCTGTAATGCAATCAGATCAGTACATCATAGAGAAGAAGTGTTCATTGAGAACATACAATGACTCTGTTCGATGAACTTGTGGCATTCCGCCTATAATTTTACATCATTTGTTTTCAACAAGTCATAGTATGTAAGATCGGCAACACTGATGTCAATAAGGCACCTAAATAAATCACATCCATAGGCATGAAATGTAACCCCACGCGGTTGACAACTGTCTTCTTCTTCTTGTTCTTGTTTTGGCTCCGCAGAAGCACTTGCCAGTGTCAATGTTTTCTTTCAATGGATAGTACAATAATATTACAAGCCTCGAGTGATTATTTTAATATTCAGTGTCAATGTTTTCTTTCAATGGACGTTATAGTATAATAATATTACAAGCATCGTGTGATCATTTCAACTATCTAACAAGATGGTGGATCCCTTGTTAGACCTTCTAGGGAGTTTTTGTGGCATCTTAGAATTAAATGCTCCGTGGTATTATTTTCCATTCACTTCACTTATGCACAAAAAACTAACTATATTACGTAAAACACCACCAAATTTACACAATATAGAGTAAAATAACAAAAGATTATGAATAAAATATAAAATCCACTACATGACAGACTAAGATCCCGCCAAAAACTCCTTGACAACTGTCACACTTTCACCCGGGACACTAGGACTGCGTTCTAGTAGAAGTTCACAACGCTCACGCTCACGACCGCGAGTTTTCCCTTTCTAGTAGCTCTCGAGCGTTACAGTCATACACGCTAGTGGAACGCATTTGTGGGTGTTTTGAGCGTTCAGATAAATAATAGAAATGGCTACCTAGAAAAAATAAAGCAAAAGCTTTAAGAAGTTAATTTACATCTGTAAGTCTTAACAGTAAATCCTAATTATTATTAAATAGGTTTAAGTATATTAAAAAAAAACAATGTATAATTCAATTTTTTATTTTAATTATCATATGAACATAAAAATGAGCTTTTTGGTGAAATGAAAAAACTTTAAATTACCATGAAATGATTATAAATTAATTTCTACATTTGTCAAAAAAAGTAAGATAATCAAAACTGAATTATCATGTTTCATCTATGTATTTCAATACAATATGTTATTCATATAAATATTCTTTACCGTATCAAATAATGACATTTTCACGGTCGCCATCTTTATTGACAATCCCGCCAATTTTGTCAACGCTCACG
>JACEII010000014.1:0-11256 GCA_014332785.1 Antheraea mylitta
CTTTTATGTATAATTAGTTATATCGTCTAGCGGTGTTTGCATATGCGGCAAGGGACATTTGGCAACACTCGGTTAAATGTCAAAAAATATTTATTACAGTAATCTATTTACACAATCTTATGACTTCAGATAAGATTATCTACAATAATAAAATAATAATCAAAAAGATATTAGAAAATCCTTGAAAAAAAACGTTATTATTTATCAAAGGTACAATTACATGAACTAGTAGGCGCCCAGTGGTCGACATTCGATCATAGTTAATTGATTTTTTTAAGTTTGAACTTTAGAGTTCTTCTGTCAAAGGGTTCTTCTATAATCAAAGGTTTTCATCATGGCTACTCAGTTATTTGCCATTTGCAATGATCTTTATTATATAATCATTCAAAAAAATCTATGTGTAAATGAAAATCAAAATTAATTATAAATTGGAAACAACAACCACGTGGTAAAGCTCAAATTTTAACCAAACAACTTTACGAAAACAAAGAAATTTATCGCAACCCATGACACAATTTTTAATAAATTTTACACGACACCATGGGTGGGTGGTATTTCTGGGTGATATTGAATCAAATGTCGTCTGTTCATTATGAGAAATAGTGGTATGCTCAGTATCATCGTTTGGAACAGTAATGAATCCACAATACAATCAAATGGTGAATCCAAGGCAAATATGTTATTAATACTACCATTAGCTTTTGAGAATAAATTCTTTTTTGTTGCTACAACAGGTTGAATTGCAACATTGTAACCGCGGAGGTCTAAGTCATGGATAACTTTTATGAACAAAATTCTTATTTTGGCTATACGTAGTATTATTTGGCTAATTTTTTTATTAAATCATCATTTGAAGTGAGTTCACCATAAAAAAATAATAAACATTACAATAATCAATAATAGTTATGTTATAATATCATTGTTGAATGTGGGATGAAAAATGGTAATTGGAACGTAAAAGTTAAAAAATACATACAGTCGATCCTTCACAACCAGTTTTGAAGTTCGTAATTATTGACAGTTGTCAAAATATGTTTTTTGTTTACATGTGTGTATATGTTGTGTAAAATTCAAGCAGTAGTGTGAGTAGTGCATATTTTAATTAATTTAATGTACTTCTAATGCATTTTATATTAAACTAGTTGTCACCCGCGGCTCCGCACGCGTTTGTTGAATGTATTAAATAAATTTAAAATTGTTATTACATGTGTAAATAACAATAATACTCTTTCAAAAATATTTGTAAGTATGACACGCACATCATCTACAGTAACAGGTAACATTTACATTATATATGTGAATACTAATAGTGTATCGAATGGGATGGGATTTATCATAAGCCACATAGCTGGAACTTTAAACTACTATCTATGTATCACCCTCAGTGCTCACTTACACTATATAAGAAAGTAATGAAAATATTAAGCTATACATTATAGAACAATATATGTTCAATCTTTTATTACATAGATATAATATCGGATATCGTCTGCTGAACTCGCTAGCTTAAAATATAACAGCGAATTAGTTAGTTATTTGCCCGTAAAATTCCCGTTCAAATATTACTTGTAGTCCGTTGAAGCTGTTAAGACCTTGCTAGGTCAATAGCGTAGTCATTTCTAAGAAAACAAAACCGTTCATATAGGTCCAGCTGTTTCGGAGATTACCCGGAACAAATAAACAAACAGATATATCGACAGAATTAAAAGAAATGTTGATATTTGTAGCACCGCAGATATATGTATTCATCAAAAAGTATTTATTTGAATATTATATACACACGCTTTATTCTTATAATACGTAATATATCACAAAAAAAAGTTGGGAATAAAACTAACGTAGAATAAACTTTTTGAGGAGTTTTTGACGGAATTTCAGTCTGTTATGTAGGGGATTTTATATTTTATTCATAATTTTGTGTTATTTGACTCTATATTGTGTTAAATTGGCGGCGTTTTGTGTAATATGGTCTGTTTATTATGCATAAGTGAAATAAATGAAAAATAATACCACGGAGTATGTATTCTGGGGTCTTGAAAATTAAGAAGGTAAAAATTTACGAATACATAAGAAGAATACATAAGAACTACCTATATTGACAATTTCAGAATTGGCAGTATGGATTAATTCCTTCGCCTGTATTGTGATGGACGAATATTATTACTACTAACCTTTTAGAATAGCAGCACAAAATAGACTTTAAAAATGTTTGCGATAGCAACGTACAACTTATAATCAAAAATTGGAATTAAAAATAACCTAGAATAAACTGTTGAACAGGAACACAAAATAAACCCTAATAATATTTTCGATAGAATGTTATCATGTTACCATGGCAACGCATATAATACTGACACTGACACGCAGCGGATGCTCTAAAAATAGCCCGATTTTGAGACATTCTTCATTAGTACTCCGCTCCTATTTGTTTTAACGTGACGATAGTCATCTTCGATAAATGAGCTATCTAACACTGAAAGAAACTTTCAAATCGGACCGGTAGTTCTTGAGATTAGCGCGTTCAACCAAACAAACAAACAAACTCTTCAGCTTTATAATATTAGTATAGATAAACGGCTTTCTGCACTTCTCCACCATATAAACTTTAACTATGCCAAATTTCAAGTTCACCCGTTCAAGGGAAATAGGTTAAAAAGGGGTACAAAATTTTGCTTCACGTATTAATATATAGAGACCTAACAGAATATATATTACATTAATACGTAACAGAATAATATAAAAAAGTCATCAATCATTAGCTTAAGTTTATTTATAAGTATGAGTCATTATACTTATCACTAGGAAATTTTTCGTTATTAATTATCAACAATCAAAATTACGTATTATACAAATTCTTTGGTGAAGTATATTGTAACTAATTTACTGTGTTTTTCTTTTTAAATTAACTTTCAATTCTTGACTAGAAATAAATTCACTAATTTCATTGTCACTAGTGAACTTCAACCTTTCTTCGGTTTTGATACGTGCAATTCGATTAACATGAGCTTTGCATACCTTAATAAATGTATTGACCTCGACTTTCATTACTAATTTCTGATAACGCGCATAGACATTTTTAGCGGCATAGTAAACACTGGGCGAGAAAATGGTTACTAAATTTTCGTTGAACTTTTTCTTCCTGAACAGAAACTCGATGTACTCAGGCAAGGTAGGATATTTTTCAAGGTCATACACACATTCAATAAACAGTTTGTATAGAGACAAAATTTTGTCAAACTCAAGCGAATCGATAGCTTCATAAGTTACTTTAATCTTATCTTTGTCGTCGTCGTTATTGATAATTACTTTTTTAGTATTCTTGACCAGTTCCGTGTAAAATGATACTTTTTTGTCGATAGCAAAAAACGGACGATATGTCTTTTCACAAATTTCAAACGTAACTTTTCCTGCTTTAGATGCCTCCAGATCACTTGCAACATGCATCAAGTGTACGTAATCATTCAAATGGACTATTTCTTTAACTATATCGTCGGGCAATATTTCTTTGTGATTCAATTTAAGGTAATTCAGTTTGTATAAATTAAATGGTTTATCAATTTCACTGACTAGAAAACCGCCTACTGTTTTGAAGATTTGTTCCAGCAGATAATAAACTTTGTCTCTACGATTGTTAATTTTCTTCAGAATCATCACATGACTGAGTAATTCTCTCCGACTTTCGATAGATTGCATATCTAGATCATAATCGAAGTACTTCAAAATTTCGATCATATAAGGCGCTACGCCATAATACATTCTTAACCGTTCCTGTTTGAAATATTGAGGATCATTTTTAAAAACACACGAGGACAATTCAACACAATACCACAACGCAGTTAACAGTGATGTTTTTTCTTGTGGATCTAGTGGTAAAGATGATAACCCAATTGTACACACTGTCTCACTGATACGTCGCATGGCATATTTTTTTAACTGTTCGACGACGTTTCTATCCATCCATTCTTTATTTTCACAGTTTTTCCACAAAACATAATAAAACAATCCAATATTGTAACGAATCTTCTTGAAATCAAAGTACGTCGCTGACAGAATGTAATCGTTGTATTTATCAAATTGATCTGTGTTCGTCAGCACAAGGCCGCCATGAAACAGTTTCCGTGTTCGCGGTTCAGTCTTCGTATTGTTTGCCAATAGTTGTTTGTAAACATTTAAAGTGTAGAAGTAGCCAATTGACTCACTGATATCTAGATTATTCATCAAAAACAAGGGACACTCCATGATTGATTTGAATTTACTAAAACTAGCAGGTGACACTTGAACTGATTGTTCTGTTCCATGGAAAATGAGTTTGTCGATTAAATGAACTTCCGCTAGAATTACAACCGGAATTCCCTTATCATCATCCAGAATAATGTCGGGGAACTCGATCTCTTGTTCAGCTGGGAAATTAACATCAACTACTTCTTCTTCTTCGACCTGCTTATTAAATTCAGTATCGAACTTTAAGGCATCAAATGAGTAGGATTTTATATCACTGACGATGTAATTAATCAAAGTTGAAATGGATTTTTCAATGTCAACTTTAATCATATTACTCGCACCAATCAGATTTTGATACCAATCTGTGTTAATGAATTGGCACAGGAATACATTTCTGTCTTTTGTTTCCAGGTTAATTTCTCTTTTCACTGTTTTCGATGACAGCTCGTCAAATAGTCGAATTCGCAACTTCTTCAATTTGTTGATTTCTAATAAAGCACGAGCATCGTTTTTTAATTTTCTGATAAACTTTAACCTGATATAAGATTTTAATTGATCTTTTTCGACTGCAAAATTGTCAACGTTGATTTTGTCGTAATCAAATTCCTTAGAGATATCAGTGTCGTCATAAAGTTCGTAATTACTATAAACCTTGCAACGGCTCTTGAAGAAAGATGCAGCTACTGAAAGATCAATACTACTTATGTTTTCATTGAATGCATGGAAAACGACTGTTTCGTAATGCATATTCTCGTTCAACATAAAACATTTGTTTATACTGTCATGCTCGATCAAACCGTCTGTGATGATGTACAGCAACTTGATTTTATCAATTCCACTGCGGACATACTTTTTTGTTAGGAATTGGATAATTGATTCCGGCTCTGTTCCCATCCACCCACAATCCAAATTAGTATATGCTGCTCTAGTCTCGTCTTCATTGATTTCCCAACAATCGTCACCCCAATGCAAGTAGAGAATTTTCGATTTTGTTGGAGGCTCTCCGGCAGTTAATATTTCTTTTTTAATTTTTTCTACCTCACTTTTGAATTGTTCAAGGGTCTTCAAGCCGTTGTTGTGATAATACTCGACTCCGCTGGTTGAGCCGGAAAAATCTTTTGCATAAATGAAGTAATTAACCATATTTACTCTGTAACAATTTTTCTAATTTTAAAGTGAACCAGTGCTGTCTCTATTGAAAACTTATGTACACTGATTTGCTTTAATATTGATAGTGTGTGTTACTCCATGTTATTTATATAGATAACCTAGTGGCATACGGCGATAACTAATATCAGACACAGGAAAGTGGATTCCTAAAACAAAAGCACGTATTATAAATCTTGATGAAATTTAGGATAAACATAAGAACGTCTGGAAAATCAAAACAAAGTGAAGTGTTTCTATTGAGGATCTTAGTAATTAGTATAATAATTATTTGAACTATTAGTGGTATAAAATATAGCATTACCTGGGATTTGAACCCGCGGCTTTGAACTTTGCACCAGATTCTATTATCAGTCCACACTACATACAAAAACATTCACAACAATTCACAATATAAATTTAAGTTTTATAATTAAACTTACCGATCAACATTTAGAAATTTTGATGTAAAACTGCTACAAGGAAACTATTTTATCGTTTAAAACTTCTACAGTATATGACGGTCGATTATACAATGAATGAAGCAAACGGTTCTTGCTGGAATTTATATCTATGATAGTAGAAATGGATGACGCAATATTTATTACAAACATGGTACAATGAAATATCAGCTGCTTTTAACGAACCACCAACTGCGACCCATAAGTAAAACAAGTTTATTTCAGACTCAGTAATTGACAAAAATAATTGAATAATACATTATAAGTTGAAGGGCGTACTATTAACTCGTCGATAAAAAAATGAAAACAGGAAATTATTGATTTCACCCTGCTTTTTTAAATAATATAAATTCGGAAATCCCCATCTACATAACTGCTTGACATATTAACAAGTACGCGTGAACGTGAGTGAGCTCATAGCTGATTGTACGAAATGTGGTGCAATCACTAATCGCTTATCATTTCTTTCAGTAATTCCTATCATTAAGTTACTTTTTTTTTCTTGGTCTGACTACGCTATTGACCTAGCAAGATCTTAACAGCTTTTAAGGTGAGCGGTTAGGGCACTCAGCCGATTTTATTTGACAACTAGCTTAAGGGTCCACGGCACACCTCGGTTTGGGCTATTGCCTGATACGTGCAACTCGCGACCTATCTGAGCTGACCTAAGCTGACTATTCGTACATAAATGAGTTGTTGGAACATATATGTGTACCATGCATGTATACCTCAACAACTCTTATATGTATTTCGTATCGGATAATTTTCTAAATTATTTCATTTCGATAAGGGAAAGAAACAAAACGCTTCTACTTTCATGTGTAAGCGTGTGCACGTGTGTGGGAGTGATATGTGTAATGTTGTTGCAGTGATGTAAGATTCTAGAACGGACCTAGGCTTAAGCCGCTGCCGAGAGGGGCAACTTTATGACCGCTTTGTTGAGTAGTCCGGTGAAGCTGTTAAGAACTTGTTGGGTCAATAGCGTAGTCATTTCGAAAAAAAAAACCGCTTTGTTTATAGATGCAAAAACACAACTTTAGTTTAACAGTACTGAAACCTGTCAGGAAAAACCTAAATAAAAAGGTTGGTTGGTATATACATATTTCGATAACTTTTAAATTATCATAAAATCATTTTAAAACTTAAAAACAAATATAGACCATGAAACCTACGCTATGGCCCTAGGAACTAACAATCCTTTGTTGTAGTTTGAACATTTCTGCGATAACAGTGGTCTGCAACAAAATCCTCCTTCAAAAAATGTCCTGAAGCTGTTTCCGAAGGCCAATTTTTCAATCACGTCTAGATTTTTTGGTATATATTTTTTTTTTCAAAATATCATAAATTTAGTTTTTTATTGAAGTGAAACTTTTTTAGAATCGTTGTGATTTCAAACCGGATGCAACGAAAAATGACATGTCAGAAACACGAAAACATTTGCAACCCTATTTGTATAATAATAATATTCAAATTGTTTCAATTTAATATTCTGTGACGTCACACATAGAAATGTTTTGTCGTCAATATCCACCGGTTCTCGTCCGATCACCGAAGTTAAGCAACGTCGGGCGCTGTCTGTAATTGGATGGGTGACCGCCGTGGGATATTGCGTGACGTTTACTTTTTGCTGCTCAAATTAATCTTCAGTATTTTTTAAAATCTTCTTCTATACATATAATAAAAATGAAGTGTCTGTATGAAACAGAAAATAAATTTTTTTTCACTGATTAGGTACAAAAGTATACACGCTTCTGATAACAAAAATGCAATTTTTAAAATTTTTGTCGGTGTCTGTCTGTTTTTCCAGGTAATCTCCGAAACGGCTGAACCGATTTTGACGGGAATTTCACTGACAGACAGCTGAAATTACAGCGGGTGACATAGGCTACTCTAAATTAGATTAAGTGTTAACCGCGGCTTGGTCTGCAATGCTATCTCGAAAACAATTGGACTAATTTTCACGAAACCATCACCAATAGATAGTGGACATCATAACAAGTAATTAAGTCTTTTTTAATTAAGACTAGTTGTTAACCGTGGCTTTGCCCGCAATGCTATCTCCAAAACAGTTAGACTGATCTTAGCGAAACTTTCAGTTGCAGATAGCTGGCCTTAAAAAAAAGTAATTCAAGCAATTTTAATTTATACTAGCTGTTAACCGTGGCTTCGCCCGTAATACTATCTCCAAAACTGTTAGATCTATCTTCACGAGACTTTCACTGGCAACTGCCTAACTAACTAACTAACTAACTAACTAACTAACTAGCTGACCTTATAAAAAATATTTCAGGCAATTTTAGTTTATACTAGCTGTTGACCGTGGCTTTGCCGACAGTACTTTCTCTAAAAGGTTAGACCGATTTGCCGGTGACTTTCACCTTACCTTATAAAAAGTAATTGAGATTATTCTATTTTAGACTAGCTGTTACCCACGACTTTGTCTGTATGAAATTTAGCAAGATTTCAACTCATTCTTTATTTTTAATTAGAGAAATAATTCTCAACTAATTGTTTATAATTCGATATTATAATTATTAGTAACTTTAAACATAGAAGAGATCTTCCTAATAAGATTTTAGACCATAAACGTATTACGTAAAGAGGTCCATAATACAATTTCTTGCAGAACAGACAAGCGTTTATTTTTTGTATAGACACAAAATCGTAACTATAATGACAAAGTAATGTAAATGTAAATGTTTATGATAATACTTTAAGTTATTGTTTCATTAGTACACAGTGTAAGTGGGCACGAAGATAGTTATATGGCGGGTTAAAATGTTGTTGATGGTAAACCTCACTAGGTACATTGTTAGTATTTATATATCTATTGTATACATTACATGCTACTGTAAGTGGCGTGCGTGTCGTACTTAGAATTGTTCTTAAAGAGCATTTCTATAATTGTACATAGGCTCACAAGTTTATAATTCTTTACAATTAAAAAAAATCGCGTGGAGCCGCGGATACAGCTAGTATCTTATAAATATACCAAACCAAACCAAAGTCTGTCCCACGTACCTACATACAAAAAATACTGGATAGATTTCTCATTATTTACTACATTGTATCCCGTTGAAACACTATTATGTTGCTGAGAGTGATCTAAAACAGAATAAAATAAATAAGGTTATACACGTGTTGTATTGAGGTTATATATATATAATCTACTACCTGTATCCTGTATTTTGTAGGTGGTAGAGCCCCGCTCAAGCTATTTTTAGTTTCAGCATGAATGGGTCGGCTCCTCCGGGGTAGTACCACCCCTCTTACATATAGCCGACGTGAAATAACAGTGCTTGCATTGTTGTGTTTCGTTCGGTCCGTGAGAGAGCCGGAGGCCCACGTCCCTTCCTCTTTCCTTCTTTCCCTTTCCTTCCCCTCCCCCTTCTCCCATATACAGGCTGGCAACGCACTTGCGACGTCCCTGATGTCGCTAGTGTCTATGGACGGTGGTGATCACTTAACATCACGTGACCCACCAGTTCGTTTGCCTCCTATGATATAAAAAAAAATCCGCTGCTCCGCACGCGTTTTTTTAAATTGTATTAAAGAATTATAAAATTGTGAAAATATGCACTATTGTAAAAATGCTCTTTAAAAAAATTGTAAGTACGAAACGCACGCCCCTTGTACACACATTAAATATATAAATACTAACAGTGTGCCAAATAAGGTTTGTCATCAGCAGGATATTTGGAACCTTACCCCACCATATAACTACCTCAGTGCTTACACTGCTGTATAAGGAACTAATGAAACAATTACTTATAATATTATTATAAAAATTTCATTTATAATACGTTTAATATACATTTCCATTTCAATTAAGATTTTGTGAATATAAAAAAATAAACGCTTGTCTGTTCCGCAAGAAATTGTATTATGGGACTCTACGTAATACGTTTATGGGCTAAGATCTTATTAGGAAGACTTCGTCTATCTTCAAAGGTGCTAATAATTGTAGTGACGAATTGTTACCAATAAGTTGATAATTATGTCTCTAATTAAAAATAAAGAATGAGTTGAAATCCAGCTAAATTTCATATAAACAAAGTCGTGGGTAACAGCTAGTCTAAAATAGAATAATCTCAATTACTTTTTATAAGTTCAGCTATCTCTCAATAAAAGTTTCACGAAGATCGGTTCAACCATTTCGGGGATAGTACTGCGGCGGGGATAGTAAAGCCACGGTTGAAAGCTAGTCTAAATTAAAATAGGTTGAAATATTTTTTATAAGATCTGCTATTTGTCAGTGAAGTGAAGTCTCGTGAAGATTTTTCTTTACTCTTTAGATTATACTTGACTGCTAAACTCATTCTCATTATTGATGGTAATAATATCAAGTATTATTGACTTCTTTTGTGTTGAAATATAGAGTGGATCAATTTTAATGAAACAAAGAGTAAGTTACTCTCGAGGATATGCTTTATATATAAATATGAACGAAGTGTCTATGGAGTAAAAATAAAGACATAAACTAAATCTATCCAGTATTTTTTGATTATACGTAGGACAGACTTTGGTCAGTGTATATGTATATTTATAAGATATTTAAAAAAAATTCTGAAGATAAATTTAAGCAGCAAAAAGTTAACGTCACGCAATATCGCATGCGGTCACCCATACAAGTACTGACCGCGCCCGACGTTGCTTAACTTCAGTGATCGGACATATATGAATAGTTAGCTAGGTTAGCTAAGATAGGTCGCGATTTTGCATGCAACGGGCAACAGCCAAGCCGAGGTGTGCCGTGCACCCTTAAGCTGGTTGCCAATATAAAATCGGCTTAGTGCCTTAAGCGCTCGCCTTAGTAGTCCGGTGAAGCTGTTACGACCTTGCTAGGTCAATAGCGTAGTCAGTTCGAGAAAAAAAAAAAAAAAAAACGAGAACAGGTGAACATTGACGACAAAAAATTTCTATCTACGCGTCTCTCTCGCATATGTGTGACGTCACAGAATATTAAATAAAAACAATTTGAATCTTATGATTATAAAAATAGGGTTGAAAATGTTTTTCAGTATTTCGTTAATAGAGCAAAGTTTGCATTTTGTCTGCCCGCGTATATTGTTTAGATTGACATTTTATCATAAGCCTCTTGTATCATTTATTGAAACTGAAAATATAGACCTTGAGCAATAAATTATGTAACATATTTTAAATACAATATGAAATATATTTTAAAATTAATTAAGATACTTTCATTTTTAAACAAATAAACTTTGTAATTATCCTATTCTTGTTACATATTATAGTTATCTCATTCTTTTGTCGATTTACTGAAGTTTCACTTCTATCGTATGTGAATCGCACACACACTTTTTTTTATTCGTTTTATGCGTTAACATTACGTATATATATAACAGCGACTTCTCCGAGCTAGAGCTTTTTAGTACTTCTCGCCATTCTTATAGAAACGAAATACTAC
>JACEII010000014.1:26256-67888 GCA_014332785.1 Antheraea mylitta
TTATCTCATAAGTTATTATCTAATAATATAATTCAAAAATTAGTGATAATCATAGTTTTTTATGTGTCTTATACCTTACTTTGTATGTTGTTTATAATAATACTGAATATTATACATGGCGAATAGTAAGTATGTAAAGTTTGGGCTTTTTAACGCGGGATCCCTTGCTACCGGCCACGATGAGCTTATAATTGCTATGAGTAATCATTCTGTGGATGTAATGGCAATCAATGAGACGTGGTTAAGACATGGGGAGGAAGGGCGAGCGCCGATTATCCCAGGGTTTCGTTTAAGGCACACACCGCGCCCGGTAACTGTTTGTGGGGGACGTGGTGGTGGAGTTGGTTTTTATATCAAATCGGGTTTAAAAGCACGCGTTCAGCTTCACCCGGGAAACCAGGAAGTTGAGCAACTGTGGATGAGCCTTAATTTGAATAGAAAAACAATTCTATTTGGTACTGCTTACCGCCCGCCCTGGATGGATCTTGATATCTTTTTAAACTCTATAACTTTAAGCATCAGCTCCCTCGCCCCTTTCGATAACATTATCTTACTTGGGGATTTTAATGTTAACCTGTTAGATGTAGGCAGCAGCAAATCCAAGCGGCTTATGGAGTTTGTAGATCATTGCGGACTCAATCAAATAGTGACTACGCCAACACATTTTGTAAATAACAGCCATTCTCTTATTGACGTTATATGCACCGATATTGGTTACAGAGACCTTTCTATCCATCACATAAGAGAATTAGGACACCACGCATTTATCACCTGCCAATTAGTCGTGAAGAAGAACAAACCTACTAGGAGACTGGTTGTGTATCGACCATTTCAAGATATTGTACTTGATTTATTTCAGCGCGACCTCGAATGGACAGCATGGGACTCTATATGCAACCTTAATGATGTTAACACCATGGTGTCGTTATTCAACATCTACATAAAACAGTTATTTGATGTTCATGCTCCTACAAAACGCAAGTTCTTTCGCAGTGTGCCTACCCCTTGGATTACACCAACTATAAAACTAATGTGTAAACTACGTGATAAAGCTCGTGACAAGTACAGACGCACAAAACTGGACTCTCATAAAGACTATTATCTTCAACTAAAGCGGCTTGTTGAACAGTCCTTACAAAGTGAAAAGAAAGCTTACTTCACCAAACACATTAACGAGAACATTACAAAATCCAAATTGCTATGGAATAATTTAAAATCCCATGTATATGTGCCAAGCCAGGAAAGTATTCTCCCTGACCACCTTCATGATCCTGAAGGGATAAATGATGCCTTCCTTGATGTTCCTGGTAACCAAAATGTAACCATCTCACAGTTGACATTTTTTGAATACAATAGACATGGTCCGTCAACATTTGCTCTTAAGACTGTTGATGAAATGACTGTTTTTAATATTATTAAAAATATTACGACAAATGTTCAGGGAACTGATGGCATATCTAAGGACATGATAAGGCTCACACTCCCGCAAACCTTGAGGGCAATAACATCTATTATTAATGCTTCTATCAATACAAGTACACTTCCAGATATTTGGCGATGTTCAATTGTTCGACCAATACAGAAAAATAATAACCCACAAAATTTTAATGAACTGCGTCCAATAAGCATCCTTCCTTGCTTGTCAAAAATTCTGGAACGAGTTGTGTACACCCAAATAACACAGTATCTTGAAAGTAACAGTATTCTACCGGATCTCCAGTCGGGTTTCAGGCATGGACGTGGTACTACTACTGCTTTATTAGATGTTGTGAGCAATATTCTTGAGGCACGGGATCGGGGGGAGGGAACTATTCTTGTTCTGCTCGATTTCTCACGGGCTTTTGATTCCATCAATACACATTTATTATTAGCTAAACTGCGTTACTATGGATTCGACCAAAATACTATCAAATGGTTTCACAGTTATTTAGCTAATCGCTCACAGTATGTTGAAATAAGAAAAGAAAATGGATCTTCGGTTGCTTCCTCCGCTAGACCTGTCACTCGAGGAATTCCTCAGGGGTCTATTCTTGGGCCTCTGTTATATATAATCTACAGTGCCGACATTATTCACTGTTTGCATGATTGTAAATACCACATGTACGCTGATGATTTACAATTATATATGTCTTTTAAGTTTGATGAACTCAGGGCATCCGTTCATAAAATTAATGAGGATCTCGGTAGAGTAATATCTTGGTCTGAGCAAAACACACTGGTCCTCAATCCAGCCAAATCAAAATTCATGGTCTTAGGAAGCAAATTGCAAATCAATTCTATTCTATCCGCCAATCCAGTGATAAAGATTATGGACAAAAATATAGATAGGGTCGATATAATTCGTAATCTGGGGTTACTCATCGACCCGGAACTTCGTTTTGAGTCGCACATAAATAATTCTATAAAAAATTGCTTCTATAGGTTAAAAATATTGTATCGCTTTAGACAGTATTTTAGTGTCACACTGAGGAAGATATTAGTTGACACTCTGGTTCTATCAAGACTTAATTATTGTGATACAGTATATGGTCCTTGTTTGCTATCGCGTACTGATCGATCCATCCAGCGTGTGCAGAATGCCTGTGCCAGATTTTGTTTCGATGTTCCGCGCCGTGGGCATATTTCACCATTTCTAAATGATGCAAATATATTAAAAATGGCAGCACGACGCGAGTTACACATGGCTACGTTACTTTTTGGGCTGATAAGAACCAAAATTCCAAAATATTTGTATGCCAAGTTAGAGTGGAGACATGATAATCACACATATTTTTCATGTTCACGCACCATTACTAAGCCATTATCGATACCTTTCCATAGAACTACTGCTTTCAGAGGGTCATTCAAATATGCCGCCACTCGTTGTTGGAACAACATCCCACCACCATATCGATCCAAACAGAGTAAAACTAGCTTTAAACTCTTATATAAGCACTACCTATTGCAAATTCAAACTCAGTAATTACAGTGACGTATAATATATTCAGGCAGTTCTATTGTACGCTCATCTTGTTGGTGTGTATTTTTTACTTCTAAAACTAATTCTGTATTATTTAGTCTTACATTTGTGATTACAGTAACCATACTTCTTTAGTGTGACTTTCCGTGACGTGTTAAGTGTAATTTTTACTTTTATTGTTCGTTATTAATTTTATATTTACATTAATATGACCGTCTGAACGTCCGTTTATCAACATATCGGCTCCCATCGAAAATCAGCGCTGCAGTACTACGGTATTGCACATTTTTACTGAATGGGTTCGCCAATTGTTGGACATTTATTTTTAGTTTTCAAATGTATTTTTTGTGTTTAACTAATTTGTTTAATTCAACTTAAGTGTATGTTTGTTCCAACAATAAAGTATTTCTTTCTTTCTTTCTTTCATGTGAACTGATCCCCTAACAACTGCTAACATGGGAAATCTGATATGTTAAAATTTACAGAAAAAAGTTGCTGCCTCACTATCAGGAACTGTGTTGTGCCCGCGACTTCGTCCGCTTGGAATAGTTACCGTATACGCAGCGCACGCAGTGGAAGCTAAGGAAAAAAGAAACCCCGATTTTGAAACTTTCTTCATTAGTGCTCCGTTCTTGGTCTTAGCGTGATAGTATACAGCATTCCACGATAAATGACCTATTTAAGACTTTAATCATTTTTCAAATAGGACCAGTACTTCTAGAGATTAGCGCGTTCAAATATACAAATGCTTCAGCTTTATAATATTATTGCAGATAACGGCTTTAAAAAGATACTAATACTGCATGCATGGTGGTCCTCCAGCGCTCTCACTGGCCAAACGAAACGCAAAAATGCAAGAACTGTTACTTCACGTCGGTTTTCTGTGAGAGGGTGGTACTACCCTGGACGAGCAGACCCATTCGTGATGAAACCAGTTATAGTTGCAGCGTGGCTCTACCACCTACAAGATCGTGGTCAAGAAATCCTCCAAAAAATAATAAAATAATATTTGAATTTAGTTACAAATGACAGACAAATGAATCGGGACGTGAGTGTTTGTTTCCATTGAATTCCGAGCAAATACGAAAACTATTTCCATGTTATCGACCATTTCTACATAATTAAGCTATCGCGTAACCGTGTTAATGTATTGTGTTAGGACGAAAAGGTCGGAAGGATATCTCTATTAGTCAGTTAACGACCTAAGTTACCGCACCTTTGTTATAAAATATTAACTCTGTACATACAATAGTGAAATAGTTACGTCAATATTAACTTTAGTAGATTGTAATTTAATTCAATTAAGGTTAAACTTTTTGCATAATTTCTTCGAAACCTCCACCTGTCTACAGTTGTTTCAGGCATCAATTTGTTCCGAGCCAGTAACATAACAGTATAGGTACGTTGTAAGCGCTTCGATCGCGTCTTGTTAAAACTTGGCTCTGGGGATAAATTTCGCTCCCACACACCAGACTAAGCCCCCCTCGGCAGCGGTTCTAACCTAAGTCCATACCCTCGGCGTGGAACCCTTTAGTACACTGCTCCTGTGATACAGGGACACAAAATCTCACAACACTGCAGCAACATTACACATATCACCTCCACACATGTTCACGCACACATGCTTACACATAAAAGTGGAAGGGTTTTATTTTTTCCCTTATCTGACTGAAATAGGTTAGAAAAATTATCCGGCATAAAATACGTGTAAGAATTGTCGAGGAAAGTATGCTTGGAACACATATGTTTCAATAACTCATATAAGTATGAATATGTAGTTTAGATTAGGTTAGCTCAGATAGGTCGCGAATTGCATGTATCAGTCAACCGCCTAAGCCCAGGTGTGCCCTGAGCTAGTTACTCAAATAAGATCGGCTGAGTGCCACAAACGCTCGCCTTACTAGTCCGGTGAAGCTGTTAAGACCTTGCTAGGTCAATAGCGTAGTCAGTTCGAAAAAAAAACTTGACTAGCTAAGTTCTTTTCAACGGCTGCATCGTCAATCCACTCGTATCTAAGCAACATATAACTATCTCTTTTTCTCCACCGATGTTGATAATATGCCATCTTATTTCTACGTTTTATCTAAGACAGTTGACGTTTGTGTGCGTTTTCGTGTCATTTGTTTTGTCAAAATATCATGTAGGTAATGTTTCTACATCTTTTTAGTTATAATATCATTGGGTGCGATCCCCTGTATGTGCAGTACATTAGTTGTCAGTCGTAGTTATCAATCTGAAAAAGAAATTCAAAAATAATCTTTAAATTTCATTACAAATTCAGTACAACTTGTTTCTTCGTATAATCTTCCATCACCTATTCTCCATTTATCACCGCCGGCGGATAGGCCTCAATGTCTCCGCGTCAGCTTTATCTTAAAAAAACACACTAAAATAACTATACTAATCAGATATGCAAAAAAGAAGTCTATTTATAAAACCATAAGGGGTTTTCGGCCGCATTCATTAATAACGTTGGATTAACCTCATGCGATAATACATTATAACATATAAATAATGTATTAATCAATTGTATGTCTTAAAAATACCTAAAGAAAACTTCGCGATGATATAATTATGTCTATTTATAAAAAATGACAAACAATAAAATAAAATATAAAATATATATACGCATAAAAAAACTTTTTTATGGATAGCGGTATGAAATATAACTTTACTACGATTTCAATCCAAAACGCTACTGAAATTCAACAAAATTAATTCAGAATCAGCACGACGGACGAGAGCCCTATAAACTTGTATTAAAACAACATAATTTTGACCTTAAATTAATTGTTGTCCAGTTTAAATGGACACTTAATTTTTCCTCCCAACCCATTCCGATCTACACAAACAGTGCGAATTGGGAGATCAATTGATATATGTTGTAACGAAAGGTCGGGAAATATTTATTTTGTTCACAGTTAGACTACATTATTTTTACGTTATGTATGTATTTTGTCCGTGATGTACGAAAATCATGCATATTTTTAGTGATATTATTTTTAAACACCCTTTCCTCATTCGGCTGTTTTAGCATAAAAAAGATATGGGAATAAGATATATTAGTTTACTAGAGATCAATGTTTGTAGTTTGTTAGAATCACCAAACTTGTATTAAAAAAGTATCCAATTATTGTCAATTTAAATATGTGAACTGAAACAAATTCCCTTTAAAATACTACTGTTGCATAGGGATCCGACCCCGCGACTGAGCTTCAAGCCTTAGTAGCTTCTGACATAAGTATTTAAAGTTCGGGCTTTTTCATCTATAGCTCCTCCCAAAAATCACTGCATATTATAAAACAAAGTCCTATACCACGTTTGTCTGTCTGTCTGTTCGCGATAAACTTAAAAACTACTTAACGGATTTTCAAGCTGTTTTCACCAGTAGATGAAGTGATTTATGAGGAAGGGTTAGGTATATAATTTGCCATTTTTTTTTTATTTTCATGACGGGACAACTTCCACCGAGTCTGCTAGAAATATTATAAAATGAAAAAAAAATTTTTTCAAATCTGACTGATTCCAAGCTTAATTGTGTTCAAACAAACAAACAAGTTCTTAAGCTTTATAGTACTAGAATAAGTACACGAAATAATGCCGCAATCTTTATATTGGAATTGTATAAATATATTGATTCTACAAAGATCCACCTTTTAATACAATTGTGTGAAAAATCATTATAATACTATGTATTATCAAGATATATTCTCAACTCAACGATGGAGACCCTTAGTCCCTTCGCATTTAATATTTACATTGTCGGTGCCCATTCCGAATCGGGCTTGCAATAACATTATTTATATTTAGGTAGCTATTCAACAGATTCGTCCATTTGATTTGTGAATAAATATTTCATCCGTGGATAAAAGTACCAGAGAGATTTTTTGCCGTACATATTCAATTTACATTGGAGAAATCCGTCCAGACTTCTTACAACTTATTTCTGGGCAGAAACATTGTTTTTTTTTTTTTATTGTAGCACGGCAAAATGACTGCACTATGCCTGATGGTAAACACAGTGCAATCCGAAAATAATAGCGACCGATTGACACACTATCCTTCGCCAGTCGCCACTATCATGCCGGCCTGCAAAAAGCCGGATATGCACAGCACACGCAGAAGCGGATCACTATTACGGGCTTTTTCACCATATACATAGTGGTTGCGACCCAGTCAGGCTGTAAAACCCTACCTCAACAACGACTGTTCTGATGTGAACCTCATAAATTAGGGTACAATAGGGCTGATATATTCGTTGTAATACAAGCTCTAAAGAATAAATAAAATAAAAAAGTACTTATAAATATAGTATTTTTGGTAAAGATTTTATATCAAGGTTTCTTAAGGGTTGGAACATAATCAGGACCTGTCAGTGAGTCGGGCACTTCTGATAAATAACCATTGTGTTCGACACGAGCTTCCCTATTAATTATCCATCAATACTTTCTCGGAATTAACTTGAATAAAGAGCAAGCAAAAGCCTAGACAGGAGACCTAAAGGGGTATGAAAACAGGGTATAGAAAGTTAGGATTTGTTTGGCTTCTTGATTACCAAATACAGAGACAGCGGGTCGATTATTCGTAGGAACTTGTCCACGAAAACGTCTTAATAAAATTCTCGTCCCAGCCTTAATATAAATTCAAGAAATTTCTGCAAAACGAAATATTATAAAATTATAATTATTTATTTCATTACACTATATATGTTTTAGCTTCAATTTTTATGATTATAAAAAAGGAAGTAATTAAAATTATAAATGAGCAGTCTCAGAGGCAGTAAATAGGTAAAATTGATTTTTGAAGTTATACCACTTTTGGCGCGTTAGGGGAAAAATGATGAGAGTAAATTTTTACGATGCGCGCGCACACCGTCACGAAAACCGGACACCCTGAAGTTAGCTATAGTCAACATTTTGCTTCTTTGTATTTGTTGTTTGTATTTCTTTGTATTAAAACTTTCAATGTATTCAATACCTTTTTTCTATTATTAGTATCGTTTTTCCTACAAAAGTAGAATAAGGAGAAAGATAAAATTTTTGAAAAGATTTTTATCTTGTTATGCCGAAGAAGTATAACTTCTAACGCGTGTACATAACTACACACACACTCTTGTTTAATGTTAAAGCATAAGATGCAGCCGGACTTAAAAAAACCCTACCATCATGTCATGGTTTGATTATTTACATACCGCTTAATTTTTTATTCACACTCGTTTTCACTACCCTTCAAATTTGCATACTGCACGTTTTATATAACAATCAATACCAAAAAGTAAAGTCCAATAATAGCGACTGCATATATGTTAAAAAAAAGGTTTGTAAAAAATACAGAAATCAATGCTTATAAGAAAATGTTGGATTTGTTATACGGGTATTTCTCACTGGTACGAACACAATTGGATGCTGTCAATGGGCAAGCACCTTTTGATTAACGATCGCCGCGTCCGACACACGCTACTCCATTATCTTTGGTTAATACCACTTCGATCCAAACGGATATAAGTGGGATAGAAGGCATCTTTGGAGAATGAAGCGATAGCCCACTAAAACCTACTGTAAATGGAACTGTCAAGTAAACTATTGTTATAAGCGTATAGTTAGGACCGTAAGCTTCGATAGTAATAAATATTATTGAGATACCCTTTTTCAGAGATGCCGTAGCAATATCTAAAATAAATACCGACTACGCAGTAATTTTACTAGATAAAAAATGTGTATCGTATATAATCTATACTAATATTATAAAGAAGTAAAGTTTGTGAGTTTGTAACTTTTGTAGGGGGTAATATCAGGACTTACTAGTCCCATTAGAAAAAATCTTACAATGTCACCTATTTAACTCATTCATCGAGGAAGGTTATAATCATAAAGGTCATCATCACGGTAAGACCAATAGGAGATAAATACCAATGAAGAATGTTTCAATTTTTTTTGGAGTTTTTTCCTCTGGAGAGCTTTCGCTGCGAGTTAGCGTTAGTCCAAAGTAATTAAGTATTCCACGCGGACGAAATCGCGGGCAGAGGCTAGTATTCAATAGCGGCGTAGTTATTATCTTGATTTATATATCTTTTCAATTGTAAGGGATACTTACTTATACCAGGCGCTTATTGTCTTGACAATGTATTATATGCACACCTTGGCAACACGACGGAGACAACGATAAACGCAAAGCGTTTAAGGGAATCGTAGTTTCTGAAAACTGTAACAAATTTATATTGGATTTATATTCAAAATCTATTCAGAGGTTTCTAGTAATACGCGAATAACCTTAGATCTACCATTGTATTTAAATATATTATAGAATAGCCACCTACTTTCTTGCCCAAAAAACATATTCTAAATCGATACACTAAAGTTCATCGATTGCTATCAAATGAAAAAAATGAAAATCGTTAATAAATATTCAGAATAGAGCAAAATATAAAAGTTAGTCCAACAAACAAACGGCAATTGATATTCAAATGAGATGTCGATTGGAATAGTATTAACAATAAAAAGATTCATCTTGTGATGAGATCTTATCGGAAATTGCAAAGTAGAAAGTTCAATAACACAATTTTATTACGAAGTTGAATCATGTTGACCGGTGGACCGGAAAATTCTATGACGTGGAAGCGTTTTGTTTATAGAGGTAGAATATATCCCTTTTATTATGATAAATTCAACACATATTCTATCTATCATTCGTTAACTTGATGAGTTAGTAATAGAATATCGTAAATTTAAATAAGGGTTTGTTTTAGACAATACAATACAAGATGTATGATTTTTTTGAAATCAATCTTTCTATGGCACGTTACTTAAAAATATTCCTTACGCGTTGAACGTAAAGTAGGCATTCCCATGTATTTGTGTATATGTGAAATTATGTAAATACATATACAAGAATAAATAAATGCATAATTAAGTATGACTACGGAACTTCTTATAGTATACAGTTAATGAGCATTTAGTCAGGGAGCTCCACATTCTTCTTTGTTCTAGATCGTTTTCGGTCAGGCCGAAACTTTTCATAATATTGTTATCACCCACCTCCGAAAAATAAGAAGAAGAATTGATATTATTATTTACAATTCATTTATTACATGCATGAGATTATATTGATGGTTATCATTATGTTTGTGTTACGACGTTTACGGAGCTAACACTATAAACCAACGCACCACCTGTTATTGGTTTGCTCGCTTCCGTTCTGGGAATTTTGACCTGTAAAATGAACTTTGCGGTCGTCCGAAGACTTTAGTCGACAATGACGAATTAAAGGCGATTGTGGAGGCTGATGATACACAATCTACGGCTGAATTAGCAGCAGCTTTCGACGTTAACGTTAAAACAATATTGGTTCATTTGCGTCAAATTGGAAAGGTAAAAAAGCTTGACAAATGGGTGCTCCACGAACTCAATGATCGCCAGCACGAAGTACGCATCGAGACGTGCCTTTCACTGCTCAACAGACACACAAATGAAGGAATTTTGAACCGCGTTGTTACCTGCGATGAAAAATGGATTTTGTTTGATAACTGCAAGCGCTCAGCAAGTTGGTTGGATCCCTGGTTCAGCACCTAAATAATGCCCTAAACGAAAACTTACCCCTAGAAAAGTGATGGTCACTGTTTGGTGGTCTAGCGCCGGTGTGATTCATCACAGCTTCTTACCAAACGAGGTGAGCATTACTGCAGGTGTATACTGTGAAGAACTGAACACAATGATGGAGAAGCCGGCACATCTCTAACCAGCATTAGTCAATCGCTCGTCTCCGCTGCTCCTGCACGATAACGCGCGACCTCATACTGCACAGTAGACGGTCTCCAAGTTACAAGAACTGGGGTTGGAAGTTCTCCGTCATCCGCCCTACTCACCAGACCTTGCGCCTAAAGACTACTAATTTTTCCAGAATTTGGATAACTCCTTGGCGGGAAAAAAGTTCAATATCCGAGAGGCAGTACAAAATGCCTTTGAAGAATTTCTTGCCTCCCGTTCAGCTGATTTCTTTAAGAAGGGCATCAATAAACTGCCGCTGCGTGAGCAAAGATGCATTGATTGAATGGGTGATTACTTCGATTAATACAAATAAAAATACATTTAAAAAAATTATTTAATTTTTTTCATACACAACGGCAATTTCATAGGTAGTATATTTAGTAGTAGTAGTATTTATTGGCATCCCTGACCTCACATGTACATGGGCGACTGAGCCTAGCTCGGTTCTTTAAAAAAACATTTTTAAAATAAAATAATCTGCTGTCACTCGGATTCGAACTGGGATTACACGGATTATTCGAAGCAACCGATTTCCATCTGAGCTATTTTTGTGTTGACAGCGGCGGCGAAATTTACCTATATTTTTTCATTGTCTGAAAACCTAATTTTTTTTTCTATGAATAAAATCTAGCTAGAACGATTTATCGTCCCCGAAACGACCTACATACTAAGTTTCACTGAAATAGATGACGCCGTTTCCGAGATCCCGAATATATACAAATATACGAATATATAATAATTACTCGTTTAAAGGTATTAGATTAGATAGATACTCTTTTGTTCTGAAAGAATTATTTTCCATTGTAAGTAGCCACTTCACGTGTAAAAACCTTAACACGTAGCCAATAAATGAGACCAGATTTTTTAAAACGATTCTTAAAGTATTATTACAGATAATTCTTATAGCGTAAGTGACGAAAAATTCTTATCGTGATCGTTACGAACAAACATCTATTACTCTTAATTGTATGAAGCAGTTGTATAATGAAATTAATAACAATGATATCATCTTCACTGCTCGTTCAGGAAATATCGCCAGATCTACTGAAGTTATACGCATATTTAGTTGCTGTTAAATTATAATTTGTATTCAGTTCCTTTTGTTAAAATAAAACATGGTACAAGATGTGCACATCTATAAAGATACTTCACTGTACTGAACTTGTGGGTTATTAGATTTATGTAATACTAGCCTCTGCCCACGACTTTATTCCCGTGGAATAGTTACTTCGGGGATAACGCTAACACGCAGCGGAAACTTTCAAGAGAAAAAAATCCCGATTTTTAAACATTCTTCATTGGTACTCCGCTGCTATTTGTTTTAGCGTAATGATATAAACATCCTTGATAAATAAGCTATATAACATTGAAAGAATTTTTGAAATCGGACCAAGTAGGTTCTGAGATTATCCCTTACAACGTCACAAACTCACAAACTTTACCTCTTTATAATATTAGTATAGATTTTGTGAGACCGTCGTTGATGTGTCAATGGAATAATAAATCGTGTACAAAATGTAATAAGGATCAATCAAGTCGCCTTTGTATTAGTTATAGGGATAACAGATCGTCGCAACAATTTCTTTAATATCTGTGATGAGTAATATTTAAAGAATTGGAAAAAAAATGATCAGATACACTTATTAAAATAAATATGCATATATCAATTGGCCTTCTTAAGCTTCAACCCGAGAGTGATTTATTTGTAATTTTCACAAAAATTAATACCGCATTAGTATTTGGTACATTCTGTATGATAAAGCTAACAGCTAAGGAATATCGTATATATTTGCCACTCTATATCGAATGTTTCTTTTACTACTTTACTATGATATAAGTAAATAAAATTTGTCCCCCAAAAGTGTATTTCTATAATACGTCATTCCAACGGGAACCCACGAAGTCGACTGGCAAATAAACCAATAAAATGATATTATCGTTTGCCTACGTTTTATTTTACATTACAGAGGCTCACGGAGCCGACGAAAAAGGGGGATTGACATCAAAGGAGAAAGAATAAGCTAAAATATGATTGCCTCCCTCCTCGTGCTCGGTGACATGATTATTTTCGAAAAAAAAAGATTTTTTTGAAGCTTTAAAGCAAATCTCTTTTCGCTCGCATATAAATGATAAGAACTTGGGTATTCATGTTTGCGGACGCGGGAAAATTGGCGTTTTCTTGAAATATATCTGTCAAGAATCTCTGTTATTTCGTGACTTCGTCGCATAGCCTTTGGTGCTTAATGAGTGTAATAATTTATTTGTAAAATGTTTTTGTATTCCCGTCTTCTGACTGAAAAACTTATTCTTCTGAATCTGAATCGCTTTGTGGGGGTATAACGATTTTATAATTATCTTGGTCAGAGATGCTTGTTATCTAACATTATTGTCAGCATTTTATGAAAGGCTGTACAAACAATAAATATTTTTCTCATTTTTGCATTTAAAAATACAAATAAAATATTTATAATTTTGTACCCAATAATAGGCGAACACTGATACAACAAGCTCAATGGGAATCTAAACAATAACACGAAGTGGCTTCGCATGCTCGTTACAACCACAATAGAAAAGGGTTAGCGGTATCATACTGCTTGAACGAACACGAGCAATATTATTTCTATTTCAATTTATATTTCTAATTCACATTCTTAAATATGCTGTCTTGTTCGACATGTTTTTATAGTGAACATTTTTTCTACATACGTTTTAGCTATGCCGTTTATATTGAATTATTTACTTGGAAACCGCTATACTGACGTAGATACAACATTTTATATTACAATAATGTTTCCCTACCCTAGATATACATCAAACGTTTTTAATGCCGACATTATTTTTATGAAGCTTTTATTAGCTTCACCTGTACCTATCTATGTATGTATCGAAATTTTTGAACGTAATTTTAACGCATTTCAAAATGTATGTAGGAGCCTCGGGCTCACTACTGTACGAATCTACTGAATTGGACAGCGTAATATTAAGAATCGGAATACATAAAATAGACTGTTTATTTTTAACTCCATGTTTTAGTAAAGCAAGAGATTGTTCAATTGTTTGAACAACATATTTTATTTTCAATATATTCAAACGGCCAGTCTGCCAAAGATCCGGATAATTCAATTATTTAAAAAAAAACTAATACAATAAAAGTTGAATTTTCGAGTGTTACTTTCGTTTCTTGTTTTAAATACTAAAAAGGTAAATATAAATAATTATATAATAGAATACAATTCAGCCTCTTATAGGTAAACGAATTCAAAAATAGAAAGTTATTTATAAATATTAATATGGAGTATTCATGTTATAAATTGACTGTAAAAAAGCGTGTATGCTTTTTAGTATCATCATTTATATTAATACGTGAAGCAAAAACGTTGTATCCATTTTTAAGTGAATTGCGTGAATGAATGAACTTGAAATTGGACATAGTTAAAGTTTATATAGCGGAGAAGTGCAGAAAGCTATTTATTTTATATAAAATACATTAGAATCACATTAAATTAATTAAAATAGGCATTACTCACACTACGGCTTGAATTTATACAATATATATACCCAGTTAAATAAAAAAGACATTTTGACAGCCGTCAACAACGAACTTCGAAAATAGTTGCTATGCTCGACTGTATGTATTTTTTTACTCTTACGTTCCAATTACCCTTTTTCTCCTACATTCAACAAAGATATTATAATATATAACTAATATTATAATATTTACAACACGACTTGAACTGTGGTATTGAATGTTGACCACCGGGTGCCCACTAGTAACTTATAAACAGCCAGCAATGAGACTATCCGTACCTCACTGTCACAGTCATAATGTCAAACACTCCACACTTTTGTCAAAGAAAATTAACTATAGCACGAACATTCATATTTAAAAATTATTCTCTATTCTGTAGTTCTTTAAAAAGGTTTTATACTATTATGTTTAACTAGCTATACCCCCGACTTCCTCTGCGTGGAAGCTTATGTAAAAACAGTGATTACTAAAATCATCTGAATGTATTAAACCCATTTATTTTGTCTACTTTTCTCTTGTACTTACGCCGCGTCGTCATTAAAACTACAATAACTTTTGATAGAGTACACCGATTTTAATGAAATAAAAATTAAATTACTCGCGAGGATATGCTGTATGATTTTCTTGCCGAGGGTTTATTGTGAATGCAGTACTTTACCAATGATGCGTGTTATTACAAACAAACAGACAGACATTTCTAAAAATGATTGAAATGTATTCTATAACTTATTCCTAGACACCTGCAATTTTTTTCTCGAAAATCGAAAAAATATAGACAAAATAAGTTTACATTCTTAATGTATAGATAATCTACCTCGTACATGTTCGAAAGGGTCGAGATTGCGTAAAATTCGTCGATCAATAGCCATATGAATGTTTATTACCTGTAAACTTTTACGTATTAATATTTCAAGCAGAAGTTATTTTACGGTGCCATAAATTAGTTCACAGGTTACAGCATTAAATTGTGGAACCATGGATAACTCTCTTTACCTATTTCTACTTCTACCATATTGTGCGAATAAAGTCATTTATAACTATAGTTAATACTAATAAAATGCATTGTTTTACACAAATAGTATCTAAGGTGCAGTTTGTACTGTAGTACTTAAAACTTGGTTCAATATATACTTTCTTTTATATTACAAATCTATAATGTCATGAAATTTACAAATTTATACTAATATTATAAAGAGGTAAAGTTTGTGAGTTTGTGACGTTGTAGGGGGTAATCTCATGAACTACTGGTCCGATTTAAATAATTCTTTCGGTGTTATATAACTCATTCATCGAGAATGGTTATATCATCACGCTAAGACCAATAGGAGCGGATCACAGATGAAAAATGTTTACAAATCGGGATGTTTTTTCCTTTTTAGAACTGCTGCGTGTTAGCTTTAGTGTATCTAAGCCACGTGAACGAAGTCGCGGGCATAGGCTAGTAAAATATATATCTCATTTTCGGTGAGTGACTTTGATGAAGTATTGCAAGATATCATTCGTTACTTACGAATATTGAAGAAATATCAGAAACAATATAAAATTCTCGACAAATACCGTATGAAAATTCGTATTAATAAAGTTGCGTGGTGATTCATTCATACCATGAACATAAATACATTGGAACCTATATTTTTTTTCGAATTAACTACGCGATTGACCTAACAAGGCCTTAACAGCTTCACCGGACTATGGGACCTATATCACTACAAGTATTATAATGAGTAAATAGATACAAGTTATAAAATACCTTTAGGTCCGATCCCTCTGAGGGGAGCCTTGGAGGGCGTTGCTTGCGAGTTACAGTGACTCTTTTTTTTTTCTCGAACTGACTACGCTATTGACCTGGCAAGGTCTAGATACAGTGACTCAAAATGTTACATCACTGTAACAACACTACACTATCACTCCCACACACGGAAACACACACGGAAAGGTTTTATTTTTTCCCTTATCGAACTGAAATAGTTTACAAATTTTCCAATAAGAAATTTATGTAAGAGTTGTTGAGATATGTATGCTTGATACACATATATGTTTCAACAAGTCATACATATATGAATAGTTAGCTAGGTTAGCTAAGATAGGTCGCGATTTTGCATGCAACGGGCAACAGCCAAGCCGAGGTGTGCTGAGGTGGCGGGAGCTAGTTGTCCAAATATAATCGCCTGAGTGCCTTAAGCGCTCGCCTTAGTAGTCCGGTGAAGATGTAAAGGCCTTGAAAGACCAATAGCGTTGTCAGTTCGAAAAAAAAATAATTATAAAATACAGTAGGTACCCTAAAACTTTCTCCCTTCGTTTAAATATTTTACAAATTACTGTACATATCGTTTTTACTGTAATAGTAAATTCCACTTTTTTCTATGTATGTAGAATTTAAAATACTATAAACTAGTTCTATTTGTAGCATTATTTATAAATTTGCATGTCAAGCCACGGTAAATTCTCCAGTGCCTTTCTAAAAAATGCATTCATAACACGAGCTGTGAACCCTTTGCGAGGCTGTCACGCTTATAACTTATGGGCGTTGGAAAACTTATTTCACAGTCCCTAAAGTTGCTGTAAAAACGTAAAAAAATAATAATTTACGTAATGGAAAAGTCATTTGTGTGTGAAAAATGAGGTGCTGTACGGATATTATTTATGATAAAACATAAAAAAAAAATCCGAGAACGAAGTTTAAATTTTGAGGTCCATAAGGTCCATAAGATTTTTAGTTTTTTTTATATCAAAGGAGGCAAAGGAACAGGTGTGTCACCTGCCTATAATACTTATTATACTGTTCGGTCACCTGATGTTAAGTGACCACCATCGTTCATAGACGCTAGCAACACCCGAGTCGCAAGTGCGTTGTCAGCCTGTATATGTGATGGGGGAGGGGAAGGGAAAAAGGGGAGGGGAAAGGAAAAAGGGGAGAGGGAAGGGACGTGGGCCTCCGGCGCTCTCACTGACCGAACGAAACGCAACAATGCAAGCACTGTTATTTCTCGTGGGTGTTTCTCTAAAAGGGTGGTACTACCCCGGATGAGCCGGCCCATTGATCCCGAAACCAGTAATAATTACAGCGTGGTTCTACCACCTTGGCTTTTTGTAGGATAAGATATGATATTGAAAAATACCGTAAAATATTAGAAAAGGCTAAAATTGGATGTAATTCATTTTGTAATGTAACGAGTCATTTCATAGTGATTAAGAAATACGAGTAAAGATTTATAACATACATTGTAATTGTCGCTCCTATTGGCTTCTCTGTGTTTGTGTCATTACGAAGCTATGCACAATCAATTCCGGCATATTCAATTATTGTCTGATTGCAGCGCAAACGTACTAATTATGCAATCGCATCGGAACATTACACAGCGAAATGAACATTAGTACACGGTTACTCATTAACCCCGAAGTCTAAATGTATTAATACATTCGAAATTGAATTTAACGAATTATGATCAGATGAATTCGAAAATAAGTAATTCTTTGTTTAGGCAGTTTTGTTTTATATCCATAGTACACTATTTTAAAGAATACATATTACTAATTTTAACATAATTAATTAATATATGGGATGTTATTATCAGTTTTCCATTTTCAATTGTTTCTAGTTGGTTAATTGTCGATGCGTGTAAAATGTACGATGGTTTACTATATATATATGTTTGTAGCTCTATGACTCGAGAATGTCATCTTTACGCAGATTGACCGAAATGTATTGTTTGATCGAAAACTAGCCTCTGCGCGCGACTTCATCCGCGTGAAATAGTTACTCTGGACTAACGCTAATACGCAACGGAAGCTGTCAATAGGAAAATCCCCGACTTTGAAACATTCTTCTTTCAAACATCTAATAAGTGCTCCGCTCCTATTGGTCTTCGTGTGGTGACATATAGCTAATAGCCACTTCCTCAATAAATGAGGTATATAACAATAAAATATTTTTTCTAATCGGATCAATAGTTCCTGAGATTACCCCCTACAACGTCACATACTTTACCTCTTTATAATATTAGTATAGATGTCAAACAAACAAATGAAATAGCTCTCGTTATTAGGAAACCATTGTATTTATTCAAATATAAACAGCATATTTCACGCTCTCTGAGTTTTAAGATCACATTCTCCGTTTCCGCTAGTCTAGGCTCCCACACTGTTAATAAATGAAATTGCGTTTTTTTTTAGAAATTCATGCAAATATGCAGGAAATCAGATCTAATATTTTCTATCAAGTTTGTGTCTTCTATCATTCGTTTTTGATAATTAAAAATAGTTTGTAATAATAATAGTATTAATAAATTAAGTATTTATTATTATTTCTGAATACATTTCTTCAGTATCACTAATTTTTAATTTACATAATTTGAAATAAATGTTCAAACCTTCTGTTATTACTACTTTCGTTGAGCTGGAATGGAAATACTTTTGGCAACGAGCAACTTATTTGACCTATTTTATCCATTGGTTGATAAAATGCGGTTACCACATTATGAATACTATATAGTGTAGATATACGTGATTACTACTTTTTATGAAATATGATGTAATTTTTAACGTTAACGTTTATACTTAAACAAGATTATTTGCCGTAATGCTTAGTTATCATGATTTCCGACTAATGTCGTATGAAGAATAAGTTCAAAAAATAATGTTTTATTAGATAAACATAGTAGGGAACAATATTCAGCTACATGAAGAAACATAAATTGAAGACCTAAAAGATAAAAAAATGTAAATCAACCCAGTTCTAAATTTAGCTTTAAATATAAATTGATTATTTATGAAATATGAAATCAAAGTAAAACTCAGTTATCACCTCTCGTCTCGCCCCGACTCAATTTGATCGCGCCTCGACGCTACGTTGCCAACCGAGAGATTTATTTTTATTTACCCTTTTGATATTCAATAAGATATTGATAGATTTATTTGAAATTTATCATTTTGAACTATGTCATAAATTATATACTACGTCACGTGTATATACGTATGCATATAAATAAATAGCTGTTCCGTATTTATGTAAATTATACTTATAGTATCTATATGCGAGCACAAATCTTTTTTCTTTCTTCTTTCTTAATGATTAAAAGGCATGTATCCGCTCACTATCTTTAACGCACACAAGTGCTGCCATCTAAGCTAACTTTAACTACTCACTCTTGAATCTAACGACGGAGAATAATTTACCGCTCTGAACGATACGTGTTAACGAGAAATTGCAGCCGATACATATCAGAATAACAATTAACCAAAACCAAGTGTCAGTGCAAACCTGTGTCCTTGTGTTTCGCAATCAGCGACCTTGCCACGAACTACGCCGGGGTACCCCGAAGAAGAGGATCTCCTAGTGCGGGTGAGTGGTGGATACATGTCCTAACTTAACTTTCCCTAACATTTGTTGGTCCTTCGTTCCAAATTATCTAAAATTATCAAGGACTTTATGGTTTGTGCTAGCATATTATTTCTTTATAACTACATTTTTCTATATCAAATTGGCATAATCTACCGACCGTTTATCAACTAATTTTCCGTATTACCTAGGCTTAGCGTATTTGTTTTTCGACAATACCACTGCGTACTGTTTTTTCGAACCGTACTAATTCATTTACTAATGAATTAATAGGTAAATATAGCGAATTTACATCAATTGCTAGTATATTTTATCTTGAGGGTAAACACATCCTTTCACTTTTTCTAACGACATTGTGCTCGCATCGGTGCGATCGCTCCCTTCTACAATACAACTCTTATCTAATATCTTATGCACACGTTCCAGAGCAAGCTACGCTAATCAATTTAAAATTACCTTAACGTAATATAACTTCATACTGGAATTTGTAATAAGCTGTCTACGTATTACGTACTAGACACACTTATAATTTACAGGTTTGATATATCCGTATAAAACTTACCATAAATTACACTAACTAATAGTATTAGCTTTCATATTGAAATATCTTATAGTATCGTATCGCTGTTAGTGTACTTCGTGCTTAACAGCTAACTATTTCTATACATATATATTACAAAAACATATTTATTATTTGTATTCATTATGGAACTTCAACAACTAACATTTGAACGCGAAGTTTTTATGAATAGCATCCAGCGTATGGCTGATTGTTCTGCCGATGAAGCAGAATTTCGTGCCCGTGTTAAGGAATTAAACAGTGTGAAGAAGCAATTTTAGCTTATACAAGGTAAAATTGAGAAACTTTTAGCAAAAACCGGCGAGTTTAAACCTGAAGAACAATTAGAAATACGTAATCATTTCGACAATTTATATTATAAGGTTCAAATTACAGCGGATGAAATGAAAATCAAACGTAGACAAAGTTTGGTCAACGCACCACAGTCTACCATTTATTCTCAACGTCATTCGAGAATTCAGCTGCCGACACTTGCGTTACCGAGTTTTCATAGCGGTCTAGACAAAGAGTTGTCGACTTCCGAGAAAATGTCCTCCGTCACGTCACCCGGGCTCGGTATGGGCGTCAGTTCGGGTAGCAACGGAGTCACAAACCGCCCTATCTCTAACTCATTGTCACGCCAAGCCGTCGCTTCACGGGCAGCGATGGCGCGCACGCATTCGAGTCCACTGCACGCTACTGCACGCTCACGAGCGCGTGATTCGTCTTTTGCACATACTGCACCTCTAATGGAAGTCCATGCTGCGACTACCATTAATTCCGGTCGTAACATGAAATGTAATTACTGTAAAGATAATGCACATCCATTAAACAAATGCGACAAGTTTGATAAATTAACCTTATCTGAAAGAAAATCCTTTATCGAACGTAATAAAATCTGTAACAATTGCTTATTCTCTGGTCACAATATCAATGAGTGCAAGTCACGACACAACTATCGTGTGTGTTCCCAGCGTCATCATACTTCTATACACGAAGATATGATTTCAAATATAACTTTAACAAGTGAATGTAATTTCTCTTCCTCTGAACTTACCTCAGTACCGGAACTTTCCTCTTTGCCCACACCAGTGAGTGGTATTTCGGCGAATAGGAATAACTGTGTGGTTTTACTTACCACCGCGTTGGTTAACATGCGTTCTATGGATGCGGGTTCCTGCACACCCCGTCTTGTGCGCGCTCTAGTGGACCAAGGCTCTCAAGCCACTCTCATTACGGAGTCATGCGTCCAACGTCTTGGTTTACAGCGTTATCGGGCTAGGACTAGCATGACAGTGACTGGAATTGGTGGTCAAAATGAGCAGCCACGTGGATACGTTTTATGTGAAGTTACGCCTCACAACAAATCAGAACCTAAACTATTTATCGAAGCTCTTATCTTGCCGAAGATAACGAGTTATTTGCCAAACATTCCGCGCACTTTCGAGCATATAAGTCATCTTCAAAATCTTCCACTAGCAGACCCGGAATTACGTTCCACGCGTCCCGTAGAACTTCTACTAGGATCAGATTATACTGACAGTATATTACTAAATAATATTATTAAGGGCCCACAGGGTACTCCCGTGGCTATTAATAGTATTTTCGGTTACCTACTTAACGGTAAAATATCTTATTCATTGCCAGCACAAGTCTGCATTAATCTTAGTACATATCAGCTTGATATGCAAATACAAAGGTTTTGGGAGCTTGAATCAGTATCTGATAACAAGCCTATCACAAAAGAAGAAGCTCTCTGTGAATCTATCTATGTAAATACCCACAAGCGAGATGATAATGGAAAATATATCATGTCTCTCCCATTTTTGGAACACGCACCTCCTCTCGGCGAATCACGTCATATAGCACTCTATCGCTTGCAAAAGCTCGAGCAAAGGTTCTCGCGCGACCCTGCTTTACGAGAGGAGTATGCTAAATGTCTTCAAGAGTACGAAAGCTTGGGACATATGGAACTTGTCACCAAAGCTTCACATGGTGAAAAGTTTCCCTACTATATACCTCACCACTGTGTGGTGAAAAAATCTTCGGCGACTACTAAGGTCCGAGTAGTCTTTGACGCTTCCTGCAAGACTAGTAACGGTCGTTCACTGAACGACAACTTATTAATTGGTGAAAAACTGCACCAAAACATAGATGACGTTCTTTTAAAATTCCGACTACACAAGATAGTTTTCACAGCTGATATCAAAATGATGTACCGTTTTATCGAAGTACGACCTGAAGACCGAGACTTCCAACGAATTCTGTGGAGATATTCTCCTAACGATCCTATACAGGAGTACCGACTTTGTACGGTGACCTTCGGTGTTGCTGCAGCCCCTTTCCTAGCACTTCGTACGCTTCGTCAGTTAGCAATGGACGAATGCGCGTCTTATCCAATCGCTTCACAAGTGCTGTTGAATGAGGTATTCGTAGATGACATCGTGTCAGGAGCTGAAAATATTGAAGATGCTCTTGTGGTGCAACGTGAGCTCACTGCCGCTTGCAAGGCAGGAACGTTCGAACTCCATAAATGGACAAGCAATTGCCCTGATTTCTTGTCAGCCATTAGCAGTGACAATTCAAATCCAGATGACGCTCTGATTCTTTCAGCACTCGACACTGATAATTCAGTCAAGGTTCTGGGTCTCAAATGGAATCCAAAACTAGATTCATTTTCTTATCAGGTGGACTCACATCCCCAGAAATGCACAAAACGTATAATGCTATCAGAGATTTCAAAAATTTACGATCCTTTGGGATTCCTTAGTCCTATCATATTATTTGCTAAGCATTTGATTCAACTTCTATGGATTTCAGGCACGGGTTGGGATGAAGCTCCTCCCCAAGGTATTTGTCATCTCTGGTCAAGGTTTATATCTGAACTTCCTTTACTTCAATCTATCTCTTTGCCACGTCACGTGCTTCCTAATTACAATAACGAAATACAAATACATGGCTTCTCGGATGCTTCAGAAAAAGCATATGCTGCTTGTGTGTACCTACGTGTTATTGACGCTCAAGACACGGTTCATGTTTATCTTCTTCTTGCAAAAACAAAGGTTGCACCTTTGAAGCGCATAACTCTAGCGCGCTTAGAGCTATGCGCCGCCTATCTTTTATCAAAACTAATAAACAAAATACTTGTAATCTACAATAATCTTCTGTCCATCGAAAATGTGTATGCTTGGAGTGACTCTGCGGTCACACTTGCATGGCTACGCTCATCGTCACATGAATGGCGTACTTTTGTATCCAACCGTGTCACGGAGACCACGAGTCGCGTGCCCGCCGCGCACTGGCGTCACATCCGTTCCGAGCACAATCCTGCGGAATCAGCATCCAGAGGAGAACTACCATCCAATTTAGACCATGAGTTGTGGTTCAATGGGCCATCCTGGCTTGGGCAGGCTCAATCTGATTGGCCTACTTCCAACGTTGACTTAGAAACAAATGAAGAGCGACGGAAATATGTTTTTATATCCAAACAACTAACTCCTGACTTACAATTTTTAGAGCGATTTTCGTCATTATCAAAACTACTACGCGTTATTTCCATAATCTTTCGATTTTATCATAGATGTCGTAAGGTAAAATCTTATTCGTCTTCTTGTATTACCATCCCTGAAACAAAATTCGTTTTAAATCGAGTCATCAGTCTCGTGCAACAAAATCAGTTCGCTGACGACATTTCGCGTTTGAAAGATAATGATTTCTGTTCGAACAAACTTCAAAAGCTGAAACCCTTTCTTGACGAAGACGGACTTATCAGGGTCGGCGGTAGGATTCAACATGCTCAAATTTCTTACGAGGCCAAGCATCAGATCGTTCTACCTAAAAAACATTTTTTCACGACGTTACTTATAGACTATTATCATAAATTATATTTGCACGTAGGTCCGCAGACGTTGCAATTTCTCTTATCTCAAAACTACTGGATAATATCTGCCCGCGATGCGGTCCGAATGTACACGCGCCGCTGTGTTCGTTGTTTTCGTACTCGGCCGTTTGCTCCGCAACCACCCATGGCTCCACTTCCCGCCGCAAGAGTGCGAGCTCTCAGACCATTCCTTCATGTAGGTGTAGATTTCGCTGGACATTTCTTTCTGAAATCAGGTAAATATCGCAACGCGAAAAAATACAAATGTTACGTATGCGTCTTTGTCTGCATGTCAACGAAGGCAGTGCATTTAGAACTAGTACCAGATTTATCGACAGAGTCATTTATTAACGTTTTACGACGCTTTATTTCTCGACGCGGGCTATGCACTAACGTCTATTCGGATTGCGGTCGAAATTTTGTGGGTTGCGATCGTTACTTGAAGGATTTGTATAACTTTTTACAAAATGAAAAAACGCAAGCACATATAAATGAAAAATTAATGTCTCTATCTATACTTTGGCATTTCAATCCACCCTACGCAAGCCATTTCGGTGGCATATACGAGGCGGCGGTCAAAAGTATGAAGGCTCATCTTTATCGCGTCATAGGGCAACTTATTTTAACTCATGACGAATTTAGTACATTATTGTGCCAAATTGGGGCCATACTCAATTCGAGACCACTCTGCTTACAGAGTAACGATACCTCTGATCCCTTACCACTCACTCCTGGACATTTCCTGATTGGGGAACCCTTGACCTCCTTACCAGAGGTCGATCTAACAGCTGATAATCCCAGTCGTCTAGTTCGATGGCAAATTATTCAGCACGCCATACAACATTTTTGGAAGCGCTGGAGCATTGAGTACCTACATCAACTTCAACAGCGATGTAAATGGTTCCGTAATAAATCGAATACACCCCTCGCTGAGGGCACTATAGTTGTAATCATTGACAACCAACTCCCTCCACTGCAATGGCGCCTGGCTCGTGTGCATAAGATTCATCCAAGTGCGGACGGTGTTGTTCGTGTCGTAACTTTACGCATGGGAAACACCTTTACCAAAAGAGCTCTAGTAAAGGTCTGTCCTTTACCTCTTGACTAAATAAATAGCATAGTACCTATAACGTATCATACCCTAGTTTAGTTTCTTTATATTGTTTTATTTTAAAATAGGCTATTTTAAGGTCGGCGGCATGTTCCGTATTTATGTAAATTATACTTACAGTATCTATATGCGAGCACAAATCTTTTTTCTTTCTTCTTTCTTAATGATTAAAAGGCATGTATCCGCTCACTATCTTTAACGCACACAAGTGCTGCCATCTAAGCTAACTTTAACTACTCACTCTTGAATCTAACGACGGAGAATAATTTACCGCTCTGAACGATACGTGTTAACGAGAAATTGCAGCCGATACATATCAGAATAACAATTAACCAAAACCAAGTGTCAGTGCAAACCTGTGTCCTTGTGTTTCGCAATCAGCGACCTTGCCACGAACTACGCCGGGTTACCCCGAAGAAGAGGATCTCCTAGTGCGGGTGAGTGGTGGATACATGTCCTAACTTAACTTTCCCTAACAATAGCCATAGATAAGTAGGTTCTCATTAAGCGATAACATGATGGTAGGGCATTTTATCGTAACGCTGGCCTGTTTAGTTATTGCCCTCAAACTGAAAAACTTTATATAAAAGTCACCATCGCCATAGTCGGATGGTCAACTTCGCTCCCGTACACCCACCGCAGCCTGCATCTCAAGCCTAGGATTAATTCTCCGGAGTGGAACATGACCGCATGCAAACGTCTGTACATAGGGGTTATGCAGTCCACGGCAGCCTACGGAGCACCGTTGTGGGCGGACACCCTCAGCGCCATCAATGTTCGTGCGTTGCGAAATGTATAGCGTACCATGACGCTGAGGGTGATACGAGGTTACCGGACAGTGTTCGTGGTGGCGACCATGGTGCTTACCGGCTGTCTTCCCTGGGAGCGAGAGGCGGAAGTGCTTGCCACCGTATATCAGAATACGGTGGTCAAGAAATATATGAGGGAGCCTTTAGCTCCCGAGGAAATAGAGGAAAGTCGAAGGACGGAGAGAGAAGGGCAGATGGTGAGGTAGAGGCGGGACCTGGCGGACGTATAGTATGGTAGAACGTCTATCGACGCCGTCCAATCGGTCCTGCTGGATTGGTGTCAGCGGAGGTTGGGCTCCGTGACGTTCCGTCTGGTGCAGGTGCTGACCGGGCACGGGTGCTTCGGTTGGTACCCGCACCAGATAGCACGCAGGGAGCCGATCGCCTTATGCCATCAGTGCGGCATTGACCCAGACACCGCGCAGCAAACTCCGAAGTTTGGCCACTCTGGCACCCTTGAGCTTCTTGCTTTTCTGTTGAATGCTCCAAGCACTAGCCCTAAAAGCCCAACAAAACTGTGAAGGCCCATAGGATCAAAAGCGGTTAATCAGCTCGAAAAAAAAAACTTTTAAGTATGTCCCGGTAGATATAAATGGGAATCAGTTTCTTAAAGATTTCTTACGTTTTTGCCCATATTACTCCACATTAGATCAGGTAGTGTTCAAACATTTGAAATAATGATAAAAGGTAAAAATTTGATATGGAAAGATTCTGTATTCCTATCTATAACAAATTTATACAAAATTGCTTTGATATGCAACTCCATAAAACTCGGTCTCGTGTAATAAGATTTCTATATTTTTGAATGAGGAGGGCGATGATTTATAAAACTGATTTATGATAAAAACTTTTTATATGCATCAAGTTTCAAATGAACAATTTAACAAAATTAACACCGTAACGCCGCCGTCAGCACGCGATATTCCGTGGTAAGTTTATTATTAGAACAAGCAACATTAACTTTCGTGATACGCATATCTTGAAGACTTTTTGTGTAACTGCTTTACGAGTCACTTCCACAGATATTTAAGAATAACTTTATAACGGATTCCCATTCAAAATTGTATACAAACGTAGAGTTTGAAATTGTTATTTCTTCATTAGATAATAATAATCATAGAAACCAATATCATGGAAAAGTTTTTATATTTTTTATGTATTCTTCAACTGTGGTAAAGACTTTGTTTTCAACCATAAGAATAATTACATCCAAATATATAAAAATCTAGTTTCATGATGTTTGTCCTCGGTCCAAAGTTGGCATTTCTGTTTAATTTGGTCAAACTTAGTCGAAAGCATAATTTATATTTCGATTAATGACCTGAATATTTCTTAATTACACATTAAATGATTGTGGATGTTGATTATTGTTATTAATTCTAAGTTTCATCATTCTCAAACAGATGGCGTTTTAAATTTCGTTTGTTGACAGAAATCCATAGGACCGACTGTTATAGAAATTTCAAAGATGGCGCCACATTTTAATTTTGGAATGTCTTCTTCAATTTTGATTCAACATGTAATAATTGAGGCACAGCAACGTAGTTTGTCAGTTTGTATCTAAATTTTTGTTTTTTAATTTGGTTAAATCGTTTTTAGATTAGCCCGGACAAATAACAGATATATCATTTTTTATTCACATACAGAGATTATTTAACATAACATAAACGTTTACGGTGTACAGCTCATTTTCACGTGCAACAATCTTACGAAATGTAATATTTATGGATAAAAAAGTTCCACAAATGTTTATTTGTTGAGGTAATGATATGATCCAACGTGATAATATCGGGCTGAAATTTGATTTTGTCTGCGAAAACCTTCTTTTATTATGCAAGTTACCTTTTTTAGGGTTGGTAATATGAAAGGAAGTATCCACACTGCGGGATACCAATGTCTAGTTGATGTTTAAAGGAGTTTTCGCTGTATTACATTATGGTTTTTATTCATTATAAATTCATTTCTCTAAATGCTAATAGTGACAATGTGGGCTATAGTAACTTAGAGAGATTATTAACGAATGTACTTAGAGTTTTGGAAGGTAATAGACCTTTAACTTGATGATGGTAGCTATTCAAGTGAGTATTAAAAGATGAATTACCTCGTGCAATGGTTTTATCACGATTTTGTTAATCATCGAAAATTCGAGATGACAGTATGATTCGATACGTACAGTATCCGGGATTAGGACACAATCAGTTTAAAATGTCAATATATACTTTTAAATAAACAACTATTAAATCTCCAGTCGAGGGATATCAACAAAATAAAATTTAAAATGAATGTTTACTAAAGAAACTAACTACAATTAATGTTAATTTATTGTGTGGCGATGTGTGATCAAAGAATGATCAAATAGTTACTATTAAACTAAACTACTATTTTGCCTAAATATGTGACTAAGTATCCGATATATGAGCAAAGAGTTACATCTCTGACCTAATTCAAAAATGTGACCACTAATCCAATTTCTTTTAATATCCTATAGGAGGCAATCGGACAGGGGGCTCACCTGATGTTAAGTGATCACCGCCGTCCATAGACACTAGCAACACCAGGGGAGTTGCAATTGCATTGTCAGCCTGTGTTTAAAGGGATGGGGGAATCGGGGAAGGGAGAGGAGAAGGAAGGGGAAGAGGAGGTGGGCCTTCGGCGCTCTCACTGACCGAACGAAACGCAGTAATGCAACCACTGTTACTTCACGTCGGTTTGCTGTGAGAGTTGGTACTACCCCGGACGAGCCGACCCATTCATATTGAAACCAGTTATAGCTTCAACGTGGCCTACCACCTACCAAAATACTCGAGTAGGATTGGGTATCTACAACTGTGCTCAAGGAGGTGGCGAGTTGTTCTTCCATGAGTCAGCATCTTGCGCGATTCGCATCCAACTTGTGCATAACTAAAATAATAGATATGTACATCGAACATTTAGAATATAATCTTTACCTAATACTTTTAGGTTTTTACTTCTAAATATTCTCACAATCACTGGCCCTCATAAAGAAAATACTATACAAACTTTAAGCAGTAAAACGGACGAAAACTTATTTACATTCTTAAGCCATTTTAATTAAAACTTAACAAAGGAGGTTATGAAAATATTAACATTTCAACACGTTTTTCTTTGAATAAAATGTTAATTCTTTTTCCCTACAGCATAAAGAATCTTTTATCTATCACGAATAGCATATTATAATAAGAAGCAAAAGTCGTTTGCAAATAAAAATCCTTTCCAACTCCTCGAGAAAGGAGCAAGGGATCTTTTGAAAGCGCTCCTCGGCAATTAACTAATGTTTTCACTTTAGCGGAAGCCTTGAAAAGAGGACTGATAAATCTGTGTTATTCATAAAATTTTCCATTCATTCTTACAAGTAAAAGAACATATGCAAAAATAACTCCAACGTTGATATATAAAACAAAATAGTAATATAAAACTAATATTAAATCTGTTCTGCGTACGTATTTGTATCAAATTGTGAGGAATTTTTAAAAAATGTTGACCCCCTCTTCCCTCACGGTAAGACGTGAGATTTATCTCTACACTCTAATCTCACCTGAGATCTTACAAAATTTATAACTGGGTATAAATGCGTTCGATTTATTAAAAAAGGACAATTTCCTTTGTCACTTTTTATTAGAGTTTTTTTACTGATATTACCTTTAATTACAATTACTTGGCATATTTATTTAGTCCAGAAACAGGTTTTACTTTAAATCAACCTAGTTTTGTCACACCTACTATTCCTATTTTTGTTTTTAGTTAAAGTTACGTGATATTTGTCGCGGCCTCGTCTCTCCCTCACGTGCCCCCAAGAGATCCACTGTAGGACAACATACCTCTTCCCGAAGGATGGTATGAGCATAATTACCACGCCAAGCCCTCGAAGTATTAACGATTTCAAACTCTGAAAAATCCAAAGTTCTGTATTTCCACACATATAGTGGTACTACGTGATTTTATTTTTTATTTGCAGAAGTCCTAAAGAATCTTTTGAGCTACCAACATTTATCAAACGTGCACGGTCAGTTTTGATGAGTCACTCGCAATCACTTACTATATATAATGTCACTTTCTGTTCTTATAGTGGAAAGTGTTACAAAGTGAGGTTGATCAGAATCAGCCAGCGGAGCGGCAAAGAAATAAGGGTGCGGGCTATATCCGAATAAGGAGTACATCAACTATGAATTAGTGTTGACAAAATATTATACAACTTTAACTAAATGAAATGATTATAAATGATTTTTTATAAACGTGAGTAATTTTTGACCGGGATATTTACGCTTGTCTTGCATAAAATTGTGAAATTCCATTGAAATTCCTTACAGAATAATGCGCGATAAATATTTGTTTGGTTTACTTTACTGCATTATACATCTATTTTTAGGCTTTGATATTATGTATTGGTACTTCTGATTTGTGCATAAATCCCGTACAGTATGTGATAAATAGTTCACCAAAACTAGATACTACAAAACTTGAGAAAATTGAGCGTGGAATTTCACGCTTGGTTGGAAGAGTTCGGAGTTGCGAGTTATGCCGAACTAACCCTTAAATATTTCACGCACCCACTGAAAATGATAATGTCGAATGAAAATATGTATACAAGGTTTATATTAGACGGATGGAGTCACTTTTATTAGATTCTAAAGATTTATCTTTTAAGTCGAGTTACTTATAACGGTTGTTTATGTATTGTTACACAATTGATGGTTACATTCTAAAATTAGTTAAATCTAATTTGTATCGTTTATATAGCATATTTTTTTTAATTTCCAGTTTTTATACGCCGATAACGAAGTTCGAATTTAGCTATGAATAAGGTTTTTAGTCTTATTTTATGATATTAATCTTAATTTATGATTTTACAGGAACGAAGATTTGAAGATCACGAAAGACAACGTAAACGATTAGGAACGGCTGAAATTGAATCTCGCCCATTTTGTGAAAGCTATTTTTTTTTCTTCGAAATGACTACTACGCTATTGACCTAGCAAGGTCTTAACAGCTTCACCCGAATGAAATCTAGTATCGTGAGAATACTCTATAACTTAGATAAGCATATAAAGTAACGCATTAAAAATCGTCTAGATTTATTATAAAAGTAACTATTTCTACCGTCTGTTGTAAGTGCCGTGTATAGAAAGCTTGAATACTTGAGCTTGATAGAAGTTATTTAAAAAGAGTCTAAATAAATTAATGTAAGTAGATATATTATTTAATTTTCTGGAATGTACTTCTGCTGATTTTTCTTATCCCACGCTCCCACTAGAGTGGACGACACAACATGTTTTCTGGTTCTAATCGTTCTCTATCAACGATAAACTTAGTACACACACAACTGTCATACATATATCTTTTTATCGTAAAATTACTACATTATATAATTAATATTTAAAAAAAAACGGTGTGATACATTATTACTATAAAAAATAAAAACAATATTGAAAATAAAAATCGAATTATAAAACTTGATTCCAATATTCGAACTATTCAGTTTGAAGTATTCAAAAATTTACAACTGTTCGAAGAATATGGAAAATTGGAATTGTTCAGACTATTCAAATAGTTCAATTTAAATAATTCTAATAGAATATGTCTCAAGTAATATTTAATTTAAGATTAACCGAAGGACATTTCTAATTAATAAAATAATTCGATCTATTCGAATATAGAGTTCAGATTTTTTATCGAATACCTTTATATTATTTCAACTGAACACCTGTATTTTTATTAACAATGAAAAAAAATATATTTGAAGGTTTTACCACTTTTACCTGATTTTAGTGTTTCATTTATATTTTTCGGAAATAAAGTTATCCGCCGTGAGATAACTCTCCGCAAACCTCGAAACTCAATTGTGAATTCGTTTAAAAATGTTATAATTTTTTTACGTTGACAAAGGGGATTGTTTTTGTATAAACTCTGACTGTTATAAAACTTCCCTAGTAAAGTATTCCCCGTGTAATCCGACCAGTTTAAATACGCCTCATTTGTTTTGAGGTTTAAATGTTTTTTGCGGAATATTTTATTTTCTTTACATTCAAAGCTGTTTTGTCTGTGACTAATGTCAACAGATTGCGATGCTCTCGGGACTTGAATTCCGCATTTCTGCATTAATGGGGCTTAGTTATGTTTTTCCTTCCTATTATGTTACTGTATTAGTTTCTTCATATTATATTTGAATACGATGTATAATATCGACGTATATAGGCCAAGAAACATTTCGCGATGCTTTAAAGCAGGCAAAAAAAAAAAGAACTTTACGTATTGTTATTTGCGTATATTGGCTAGACTAATATCGTGATGATCTTTCATTAAAATGGAAATGGAACAGAGCGTGTATAAAACAAGATAAATAAAAACAGGCCATGTCGTAAAGATACACGATACAAGTGAAACTTTTGTATTAAAGGGAAACATTTTCATTAAATATATATATCAACGGACGAGGCAATGGCGATAGCGGGGTGGTAGGGTTTTACAGCCCGACTGGGTCGCAACCACCATGTACATGGCGAAAAAGCCCGTCATAGTGACTCGCTTCTGCGCGTCGCGTTTCGGGATCAGCCTGTGCATATCCAGTACCGGATGACTTTCGTCATTATGGCCGGCATGACAGCGGCGAGCAGCGATGGATAATCTGTCTTTCGGTGGTCGCCACTGTTTTTGGATTGTACTATGCTTACCATCAGGCATAGTACAGTCACTTTGTCGTGCTACAATAAAAAAAAAAAAAAAAAAAAAAATAACAATAAGTCAAGGTAATGCGATGTTTCCGCGCGGTCACCCATCCAAACGCTGACTGCTGACCGTGTTCGACGTTGACTAACTTTTGTGATCGAACGAGAACCGGTGTTTTCAGCACTACCCGACACACTGTTTACACCCCACCACTCTTCGTCACACAAAAAAGTTGCTGATCAGAATTTCAAACACCCTGCGCAAGAAATATCATTCCAAAATTATATGATAATGTTAAAGTCCTTAAATAAAATGATAATAGTGAAATTAACCTACACTTCAATTTTTCTCAGAGAATCACAAATGTATAAATCTACCTTATTTATTACTGACGATTAATTGTTACTCATACTACATCCTATATTTAAATTACCTAATAATAAAAGTGTAGTAAATTCAAAATAAAATACGCTCAAAATTCAAATCGTGTTTAAATTCAAAAGCTCAAATAAGTCAAGATAGAATATATTTGCGTTTTATTAATAAGGCAGAAGTTCTGAGCGATACGTCACGTCTCGTACCTATTGGAATATTCATAAACTATTCAAGAACTGAAATAAGTACATTTGTGTAAAAAACTTATTTCGTTTTAATAAATTCTGTTGTGTATACTTTTTATATCCATAATCTATTTTCACAATTGTCCAAATTACATTATAAAAGCATTTTATGTAAATGTTACGTTTATAATCAAAATTATTAAAAACTAGCCTCTGCACACGACTTCATTCGAGTGATATAGTTATTTTGGGCTAACGCTAACACTCAGCGAAACCTCTCAAAAGGAAAAAACCCGATTTTAATATATTCTCCATTGGTACTCCGCTCTTATTGATCTGAGCGTGATGATATGTAGGCTATAGCATTGCTCGATAAATGAGTTATATAACACTGAAAGAATTTTTCAAATCGGACTAGTTGTTCCTGAGGTTACCCTCTACAACTTCATACACCTACAAACTTTATCTCTTATAATATTAGTATAGATGAAAAAATAATGTTAAGTAAATATAATATTGTATGTCAATAAATTTCATAAAAGCATAATTTTAATCTGATATCGTGGTAGTCTTTAAAATATTGAAAGGGTACAAAACTTTCCAGTCTACGTGACATCTAAAGAGGGTATTATTACACATGAGGCACTTTGATGAACGATCTATTTTACGTGTCATTGATTGATCGACACATATTGTTTATATGAAGAATTCATAAAAATACCAGTTTTGTATTTATTTTATTTCACACAAAATTTATCGTTTCATATATTTTATATTCAGTTATATGGATTTAATTTAACTACTGAACAATATGTAGAGTTGATCTTTGCAACAACATCTGTTTAATTGAAAATCGAATGTTTTTTTGTTTGCATGGGTTAATACTATCTGTAATCACTCAAAAGATTCTGGTAACTCTACATAGGCAAAAATATAGGATTTTTCAGAGTATTATATTACAATTTTTTTTTATTGGATTCACGCCACTTAATATCTTTTTATCACCCTATTATACGCGTATAACCAGTTATTGCAAACTTGTAATGAGTAGCATAAAACATAGCAAAACAAGGCTGGTGGAAAGTTATAAAAATAAATATATTTTTTGAGATTATATTCCTATAAATAACTACAACCTTCGTCTCCCTTCATAATTATTATAATAATTATGTTAGTATATTGTAAATATAAAATACCAATAGATCGCATAAATAATCATGTGAATAAAACGCATAGCAGTGAACGGTGTTACTTTCAGTAATGACATTCATTGCTATTAGTAGTTACTTTTCAAAAATAGTTGCGACGTAATTCTCGCCAATTAATATACATACATACATAACACTTAAAAAAATCTTTAAAAATGTTATACTTAACATTACGCTTTACCGTATGGGTTAAGTAGTAAAGTCATGATTATAGTTAAAAACAAATATAACAAGGTAAAAAAACAGTTGCCTAGAAACAACAAGAACAATTTTACGAGAGCAAAGTCACGGAAACTAGCTAGTATATCAATAATTAATGCGTTATATATTGAACCTTCTATAAAGATCACAAGTGACATTTGTGAAGAAAATGCTATATAATCACTAACGATTGTGCTACTTCTCAAAGTCTAAAACAAAGAACAGACAATCTCAGTGTATTTATTCTCTTTGTTTCAAATCGAAGGTGGATTCACAACTTCAGATAACAGGATATTCCGAAATATCTTTTATTTAGTAACGAAGTACCTGGAGGACCGAACCTAGCTCTGTTCACTAACAAAAATTTTTAAGTTATAATAAGCTGTTAGTTTTGCCTCACAAAATTAGCATATTCCATAAAAAAAATATATATCTGTTATAATTATAATAATAAAACTATTTTTTTATTAAAATAAACTTTTAGGTTTGCCTGATTTTTTTTATAAATTAGCATTTTTTTCCCATAATAAAATATTAAAAAACGATACCTCTTTTGCTATCACTCGGATTCGGACTGGGGTTAGACGGATTTTCAAAGCAGCGTATTTATAATAAAAAGCTGTTAAGACCTTGCTAGGTCAATAGCGTAGTCAGTTCGAAAAAAAAAAAACTATTTTTGTTTCGTCAGCTGCGGCGAATTTTGCCTTTATATTCTAGCTATATTTTTTCATTGCCTGAAGACTCAGATAAAAAAGTTTTCTATGAATGAAATATAGCTAGATCGATTTATCGTCCCCAAACCAATCTACATATTAAGTTTCACGGAAATCGCTGACGCCATTTCCGAGATCCTGCATATATAACAATATACAATTCTTGTTTTTGTGTTAATGTATTCGTTTTTTTATTAGCCACGTGGAAACATTTTTGGTAAGGGGGAATATGTATGGGCTTTAAAAAAACATAGGACGAGTACAGAAATATTTTTATGATATTTTTTTTACAATTGCAATGTAGCCCATAAAATCACAAGATGTAATGGCCGTCTTAACCACTTCAAACTATCCTCCATAAATAATCGAAAAATAATATTAGAATTTATGTGTTTATCTTAATATATAAATTTCTTCTGTACGTGTGTATGTCACTGAACTCTTCCTAAATGCCTGGACCGATTTGGATGAGATTTTGTGTGCGTGTTCCAGTGGATCAGAGAATGATTTAGATTCATAATTAGGCCCGGTAGGAGGTGCTGTGGTTGCTTTATAGAATTTTTTAAAATTATCAAGACAGGACAACGTCCGTGAGGACCGCTCTTGAACCACGTAAATGAACTCTTGAACCACATAATATTGTTATGTAATTATAGGCGAATAAATTTTAATAAATTACACAAACTTATTAAACATAAATTAAAATAAGTATCTCGTAATACCTGAGTAAAATAAATAATTGTATAACGAATAATAATTTTATAATTTACGTTGAGACAATTTGTTCTGTGGGTAACCCATTATAAATTGAATGAAGCTCTCCGTATCTGTAGGTTTGAAACGTCCTTTTCCCTGACGACTACTAATTAATATTAAATCTCAAGATCCCTTCACAAGATGAGTGAATCTTAAAACTTTCATGGGGTCTCATTTCATCCTTCAGATACCGATATCCCGGAATTTCATTTTATACCCTCGGGTACGAAATTTTATGTGAATTTCGTGTTTTCCTCCGGGAGCTAGACGAAATTAATAATTTCTAAATAATTCTCGTTAAAATGGTTAAGATAAGGAAGCATATTGAATTTTAAACGAGATAAAAAAATTATGAGTTCATTAATTTACATTTTTATTAGCAATACCATCAATACATTTTTATCTAACCTAAACATTTGCTTAGGTGAAAAATATATATACAGAAAAATTGATGATTTTATTTTCTCTCACAAATTAACAAAATGTCCCAATACGGCACGCATATATTAAGGATGGGTTGTAAAAGTACAACAAAATCATCCATCGAGTTGTTTACGACAAGATATTAAGACAGATATTGTGTTTTTTTTTTTTATTTGAACTTCTGTATATTTGAATTCTATTGTTGATTTTAAATTTTCAAAAATAGAAAATAAATAGAAAACATCACTTGATTGGGTGTTAAGGTTAAAGAAACAATAGAAGCTTAAAATTAAAAAAATTAAGTTGAACAGTACAATAATTGATTAAAACTCAACTGAAATTTCAAAATAAAAAAATGTTTTAAAAACAAATTTGACAATCTGTAATATTTTTATAAAGGCTATGTAAAACCAAAGGATTTCAAAAAAGGATCAAATTTGAACCATTCTTTTAAAAGTTATGTCCAAAAAACTAAGAAAGGCTATCTTACATCATACTACAGCTTCACCATTTTTGAAGACGAGCCCTTAAGATACTCAAATTCAACATCCCAGATTTTCACTAGTGAGATCCGTCATTTAAATAAGTCCTCATGGTCATAACCAACTTGAATTAATTTGGTCAGGATCTTGCACTGTGGGTAGTCTGTGTGTTGCAATCATTATACGCAAAAACAGGTATTAATTTAATCCATGTTTCTAAGCATTACAACGGTCATCTCCTATTGCGAGACTGTCATGCTTGCAAAGGAGGCGGCGGAGAGGTAGAGTGGCTTGACTAGGCTCCCCTCCGGCGGTTGATGAACCACAAGGCGGCGATAGGTTGGTGATGACCTCCGGCCGCCGTAGACGAGGCCTGGGGACGATGGACACGGGCATGTCCGTCACCCTGGCAGTTTAAACCGCACAGGCACATGTGGTGGATGCGCATTGTGCCGATGCGATTTCCAGTTTTTCAAGGGGGGTTTAACACTCACTCCCGCTTTGAAGGGTCTGCCATGTTCACCCCCTCAGACCGCAGAGAGGGCTCCTTGGAGGGCCAACACCTGTCGGGGGAGCAGACGCAATGTCAGTCGGCAATCCCTGCTTCCCGGCCTAAAATGTGTATGAAGGCACCATGGGGTTTTAGTCCGTGCGGATCGGACATATTCCATCCTCAGATGCCCGTCAGGATGGGTATCTGTTAGTGATCTCCCCATGTAAAAAAGGCATTACAACGGTGTAATAAATAGCTATGTAATAAAAACGTCAGCTTAACAACATGCATATATTCTATGTTCACCGAGATATATTACATGACTATATCGCATTTAGATGCAAATCCGCATTTAATTTATGTACGAGTTTTACCTTACCAAAATGAAGGGTAAACAAAAATAACCTTTATAGTTTACATCATAAAGCTTAAAATCTAGAATGAATACTTAAACATTAAATTTCGAAGTCGGTAACAAGATGAGGTTCAGTGTTTTTGAGCTAAAAAAACAATGAATTGTGGTATTAGGTTTATCCAAGATCATAAATAAAGTACGTAGTAGTGTAAGAAAATAATGTATGTCAATTAAGTTTACGAATTACTAGTTTACTCCCGCCCAGTTCATTGGGCATTAGAACAATTGCGAAGTGTCGACCGACTCGAAAAAATAAGTAGCCAAGACTCATCTATAAAAGATTCTACATCGAATAGTCATGGTCCTATACAGATACGTTATGTAGTTTTTATGTGATACAGCCTCAAAAGAACTGTATTTTAATTTTCTATATTGATAGAGTTTAATATTATATGACTTAATATTAATTTCTGATGTCATAGTTCTTTTGACGCATAATGAAAAATTGTAATGTGTGAATTTTTAGCTTAAAACGGTTGTTTTGTACACTGACTTTACACACCATGAAGTTAATTGAGGAACAGTTATTTTGAAATTATATACGAATAGTTTTATTTAAACTATTATTTTGTATAATTTGTGCATGTTATTTAGTAAAATCTTTATTCATAGTATTAAATTTCGTCATTCCAACTTTTTACACAGTTCGAAACAATTAAAACGTGTTAAAGATTTTTTTCTATATTTACGTCAAAGAAGTTTAACTTCTCATGTTCGATACAGTCTTCTTTCGCTTGTATTTTTAATAAATAATCCAGAAGAACTTTATGTTTAAAGAAAAATGTTTTTTGGTATACTCGACAGTGCCCGCGAATTTGTTCACGTTAAAATTTAATATGGTTTAATTAGGTCGTAGCTAGTGATCAGTCTTTAAATAACCTGCATTTAATTTTTACCATTGCCGTTTAACTCTCATCAAAAGTATAAGGATTTGTAGGCTAAATAATATATTAAAAACTTTTCAGTCTATCAGTACGTTACGTCAGATCGGTTCAGTTGTATTGAAAATTAACCCAGATAGTGAACAAAACCTTATTTTTATATTTATAGTTTTTGATGTGAGACATTTATAGGCCAGGGTAAACCTGATTATTGGATTGGCGAGACGTGGCGACGAACTTTGCACTATTAACGAAATATTCAAAAACATCTGCAATTCTATATGTATAAGAATAAGATTTAAATTGTTTTGTCAGCCACTCATTCTACTAGTGTTAAGCAGCACGCGCCGACTACTTAACGCCCTTTAATGCCACTTTTTTTTTCGAAATGGATACGCTTTTGACCTGGAAAGGTCTTTACAGCTTCACTGAACTATTGAGGCGAGCGCTGAAGGCACTCAGCAGATTTGGGATGTTTGGGTGACTAACTCAAGGATGCACGGCACACCTCGGCGTTTAATGCCACCAAACACACCATGCCTGTGCCTAGTTGAATTTTTGTATTCTTGTAAGAAAATAAATAAACAATAATTATGTTATGAAACGAGTTTGTAATGCTTTATCTTTTCGTTATGCCATAGCTGATTCCTGTTGTAATCTGTTATTTTATGCACATAGCTTATACAAAACAATTTCGATGTTTCACATCTGCCAGGCGTCCCGTGATGGCTCAATTTTTTTTATATTAGATTAATAATTAAGCACGTTAGAGTCTCATAATTTGCCAAAGAAATGGAGGGTCTTTTTCATAGGAACTTTGATTAGATATCAGAAAGCCAACTTACGTTATTGATTTTGATTGACATTTACAAATCTACGAAAATAAAACATAATTCTTCAGTAATATTTCTCAAAGGGAAATTTTCTCAGCTTCGTCACAGTTCATTAGATATAATACTACCGCTACTTTGTGACGAAGATTGATTTCTTGTTCTTCAATTTAGCACTTAATGTATTTACGCTAAAACGGTAATAAAGATTTCAAAATTTAAGATTCTTACATAACTGTTTTGTGCGTTTGATCACATCAAGTTCAACTGGTCTTACATTATCTATACCCGATTAGGCCTCCCACGGCAGCGGCTCAAGCCTAGGTTCGATCCCTCGGTAGGGAGCCCTTGAGTGCGTTGCTTGCGCGATACGTTGACACACAAATATACATCACCGCTACAACACTATACGATCACCCCCACACACGTGCACGCTTACACGCTTACACATGAAAGTGGAAGGGTTCACTTTTTTTTCCCTTATCGAACTGAAAAACTCTCAATTTTCCGATAATAAATAGATGGAGGAGTTGTTGAGGCGTGTATGCTTGGTACACATATACGTTTCAACAACTCATACATATATGAATAGTCAGCTAGGTTAGCTAACATAGGTCGCGATTTTGCATGCAACGGGCAACAGCCAAGCCGAGGTGTGCCGTGCACCCTTGAGCTGGTTGCCAAAATAAAATCGGCTGAGTGCCTTAAGCGCTCGCCTTAGTAGTCCGGTGAAGCTGTTAAGATCTTGCTGGGTCAATAGCGTAGTCATATCGAAAAAAAAAAAAAACGTTATCTGAGCTATTGTTGCATACATTTTTTTACAAGTTGGTCAGCTAAAGCCTTTCATGTTGTAGTAAATAAATCAAGGGTGCCATATCGGCCGGACATCGGCTTGGAATTCTTCTTTGGGTACATTGATTGCAACTCGAACTAAACTATATGAATACTAAGTTAAACATGCCATACCATTAGAAAATAAAATCCGTTCCTTCAAATGGCCCAAACAAAGCGTCGAACTAACAAAAAAAAATTGAATGGTTCTTAGCCAAGTAATTAACGTTGTAGTATTTCTCATACAAAACCGAAATTTTCCGCTTTTTGGGATTTCTTCAATTTTTTAAACTATTTTTTTTTATGTGAAACATCTATAGGTGGTATCAGGTACACCTGATTGTTGGCGTGGCGAGTGCGCGAGACGTGGTGACGCGATGCCATGTGCAACCGACTGTGCGCAATCTCACTTGCCACACTGAGCTCGCATACCTATAGTGCAATTTGAGACTTTTATACTCGTTCGATTCGAATAATTTCGATGTTTTACATCTGCCAGGTGTCCCGTAAAGTTTTAATTTTTTTATGTTCTTAAATTACTGAGCTTTGTGGCAGAATAACAATGTCTGCTTACATAGCATGATATGAAAGTATTCAAAAAAATTGATGTGCTTGATGATTCCAAGTTTTTACAAAAAGACTTGGAACGTTTTGAACAATACTGCTTTGCTAATAAGCTAGACTTGAATGTTAATAAATGTTACACTATAACTTTCACTTGCAAATTTAATCTCATAAAAACAACATATAAATTGAAAGATCAGGTACTACAGCAGGTAAATGAAATTCGTGATCTTGGTGTCTTGCATGACTCTAAGTTGACTTATGAAACACATATAGATCAGATTGCCAAAAAGGCTAATAAAACTATGGGCTTTGTTCTTCGCTCAAGTTCACAATTTAACAGTGTTAAAGCAATTAAGATCCTCTATTGTTCCTTGGTGCGTAGTATTCTCGAGTATTGCTCACAAGTGTGGAGAAATCGGCTGAGTGCCTTAAGCGCTCGCCTTAGTAGTCCGGTGAAGCTGTTAAGACCTTGCTGGGTCAATAGCGTAGACATTTCGAAAAAAAAAAAAAAAATTACTCACAAGTGTGGAATCCACGTTACCATGTACATATCGACAGAATTGAGTCTATACAGCGAAGATTTATGAAATTTATACAATATAAATCGGGAATCAACGATTGCAACTATGAAGCAAGATGT
>JACEII010000014.1:72888-124631 GCA_014332785.1 Antheraea mylitta
AAAAGATTTTTATCTTGTTACGCCGAAGAAGTATAACTTCTAACGCGTGTACATAGTTACACACACACACACACACACACACACTTTTGTTCATTGTTTATGTTGTTTTAGTGACTAATATTTCGCTCTCTCTCTCTCTCTATTAATAGTTTCAGTCTTAACTGTTTCAGGTAGACTTCGCAGAAATACTGTTTGTATTTGATTATTGAATGATTTGATTGCAGTGAGACGTGGTAGCGGCCAATATATTCCAGGCGGAAACGCAAAATAACGTCCACTATAATACTTAATGATGAATTTCCGTATAGTAAAACCTTCTTCAATCAGATCTCTTATTAAATGTTAAATGATTCCAATTGCTCTTATTATCATACTTTATGAAAGTACTAGTTATTACCTACGACCCGCGTCCTCGTTAATGAAGTTGGCATTACAGTCTTTTCACTTCTTCATACGTATTTGGAAGAAATGAAAACGCTGTTGACCTGGAAAGTTCTTTACAGCTTCACCGAACTACTGAGGCGAGCGCTCAAGATACTTAGCTGATTTGGGATGTTTGGGCGACTAACTCAAGGGTGCACGGCACACCTCGGCTTGGGCTGTCGCCTGTTTTGTGCAAAAATCTCGACCTATTTGAGCTAACCTAAGCTAAGCTGTCTACATATACGTATATGAGTTATTGAAACATGCATTTGTACCAAGCATGCGTAACTCAACAACTCCTATATGTATTTGTGTCGGAAAAATAGTTTGGAAAGAAGTTAGATAATGAAATGTTGGCTAAGAAATATACTCACCATATACAGTAATTTTATTTTACTTTATTTTTGGCAACCAATCTACCATATTATTACTGCCATTGTCGAGCAATTAATAGTATTACAAGTGTCGTGTGATCATTTCAATATTAGTGTTAATGTTCCAACAAGATGGTGACTCCCTGGTTAGATACATCCAGGAAATTATTGTGGCATCTCAGAATTCATGCGCCGTGGTATTATTTTCCATTTACTTCACCTATGTACAATAAACAAACTATGTTACATAAAATAATACAAATTATACACTATATAGAGTCAAGAAAAATAAAATTATGAATAAAATATAATATCCACTACATGATAGACTAAGATCCCGTCACGAACTTACTATACAGTAGTTATTATGTAACTTTGAATTCCCCTTTTCTCGACTGACATCATTTTGAGAATTAGATGTCAAACTTATCTTTTAATATTATTTACTTCAAATTAGTACCTATGTAATTACTTCTGAAAGGTAAATGATTAGACCGTTGTTTTGTACTCCTCGTATTTTTTATTCCATGAATAATAGTGAACCTATTTGTAAAATAAATATTTTTAGTTATTTTTCAGTCAATAAAAATGACATTTTCAAATAATTTGTACCCAGACTGAGTTATATGTCCATACAAGATGACTTAAACAAATCACTTGCAATATGACACCAGACTCTGACGTTTAACATTCCATCCGCGCAGTCGAATATTCAATATAATTATACCGAATGCAAATCTGTTACGTTATTGCATTCGTGAATATTACCGATCGGAATTAATTAAGATACTTAATTTATGATTTCAATCGCGTTTTGTACATTTTAATATGACTCTATGAAACTTACAGAATGCATATTATACAAATTCATTTAATATGGGAATGGAATTCTATTTGGAGTAAAAACCAAATGATATTAATAATTAATCCAAAGAATAGTATGTTGGTCCTGTCCACTTGCAAAAAATTACAAACTCACATAAACTTTAGTGAGTTACAAAACAACTTCGTAGATAATACATCCGTCCATATAAAAGTTAGAAAAGAATGATTTTAGTACAAAAGTTTTGTTCCATACGTTGAAAGTAAGAAATCATTTATTCATAATGCATGACACGGTAATACAGGAATATATACAAATTAAGATACGATAGTAAAGAAACAACCTACATACATACGTTCATCTATCTATCTAAATTAATAAAAATGTAAGCGTATCACTTCAGAAGGTTGCACCGCACCCATTCATAAAAATCTTTTTCAAGTTATACTTCTTTTGGCGCGTTAGGAAAAATGATGAGAGTAAATTTTTACAATGCGTCACGAAAAATCGACACCCTCAAGTTAGCTACAGTCAACAATTTGTTTCTTAATATTTGTAGTTTGAATTACTTAGTATTAAAACTTTCAATGTATGAAATACCTCTTTTCTATTGTTAGTGTCGTTTTTTCTACAAACGTAGAAAAATGCGAAAGATAAAATTTTTGAATAAAAAGATTTTTATCTAAATACGACAAAGAAATATAACTTCTAACGCGTGTACATAAGTACACACACTTTTTTATGTTTGTAATGGTTAGGACAAGATTTGTGTGATAAAGACTGCAAAATATGCAGAAGTGTAAATTATTAATTTTCCTCATATATAAATGAGTGAGTCTGTGTTATTTCATTTAATTGAATGCTTGTAATTTAAAAAAATCATTTTCTTAGTTACCTAACTACACTACTTCAAACGTGCTAGCCCAGAGCGGACGGCTGGTTACAAATAAACAGAAACACTCACAAGAATTCTTCAGTCAACTATGGTCCCATTATTATTCCGTCAAAATATACTTCGCCAATAAATAATAAAACAGATATAGCAAATAAAGGTGAAGTTCCATTCGATTATTAAATATTTGTATGGTAACTGAAATCACTTCCAATGGAAGACAAAACAAACTAAATTGGACGTTGGTTGCTACATACATAAAATATTCAATTGAACTCTCCAAACAATGTCTGCCCCGTCGTTTGAAACCCAAACAGCCACAAATAAAACACGATAACACAGCTTCGTTCATCCCTATATGGTAGGGTTGGCGCTTTAAAAAATATTCACTATTTTGAATTTCAAACTTCTCTGTATGGCTCATGACTTTTATACAACTATTCCCTTTGTACATATTTAGGGGTGTCAAATGAGACCTACTTCATTAAATTTACTGTACATAACGAAGAGTATACGAAGAGGTGGAGAGTACCGTGTGGTAGATTCTAATCCATAACCACTAGGTACTTGTAGGTGATGATTTATATACAAGTGAACTTCATAAAGATTTTATGCATTTAAAGTTGTCTCCATACGGCGATGAATACAAATTTAATATATTTTAGTTTTACTTAACAGTTACAATATAGTTATCTTCGAAGTCATTGTCTATTTAACTATATGAGTGGGCAGTGTTTTAAGAGCTAAATTATTACTTATAATCTCAGTACAATTTTTGCTCGTTAAATGTATATCTGTAAGGTTCTGCGATACAAGATTTGGTGCTAAGTGTTTGAGCAGTCTCTAAAAGGAACTCTCGACTGTGTAGGTGTAGACTTTGTAGGTGGTAGAGCCACCTGAAGCTATAGCATAAATGCTACAGCATAAAAGCTTCAGCATAAATGGGTCGGCTCGCTCGGAGTAATAACACCCTCTCACAGAAAACCGACGTGAAGTAACAGTGCTTGCATTGCTTGGCTCTGCTTATTGGAGCACATTCACTTTAGTTTATTTATTTGAAACATCGCAGAGTGAAAATGTCCTGGAAGAATTCAAATTTATTAAAACAATAGCTATTATAACAGACAATAGTTTGCAGACATATTTCGTTGTCAGTATTCCAATGTGTAGCGATCACGATCGCCTCAACCCCATAGCGGTAGACTGCTAAAGCGATTTTATTGAAAAGGTGTGCGATTTTAAAAATGGTAATTGCACTAAGATTTCTCCTTAAATAATTAAAACACAACCCTAGTCTGTCTAGCAGATGCTACGCGAGACACAAAGCTATGCTGCCACGTAAATGCACAGGACAATAGACAGCGCTGAGGGAGAGAGAGATAATGTTTTTCATAACGCAACTGAGCTTAATGGAGAATCTAGTGTCGGGATGTGCTCCACTGATTATTAGCAAATATATTTTAAAAACGGAAAACACACAAATCCATTTTATAACGGTATCTATAGTATACTATATAGTTATTTTGTTGTTCCTTATATTCGATACGGCGCGACGCGACGTCCAGAACTCCAAAACTGAACATTATAGAATGAGTCACTATGCTGTGTTATCTGTTACCATCAATTCATTTGTAGCGTTCGTCGAGAATTCTGGAATATTCCAGACAGATGTTTAGCGTTCGAAAATGGTGCGACCTCTTTATAGTGTTAGACTACACTCTCCGTACTACTATTGACTATATCGAGGGTGTTACTAATGACCTGATACGCCATTGGTCGAAAGTTGTCGGCTGGTCGTCAATTGACTGAATGCTATAAAAGGCTAGTTTGTCGAGTCATCACCCTTGAGCTAGTTACCATTACAAAATCGGCTGAGTGCCTTAAGCGATCGCCTTAGTAGTCCAGTGAAGCTGTAAAGGCTAATAGCGTAGTCAGTTTGAGAAAAAAAAAAATCATTAGGAACATTCTTGCTCGGTCGTCTCTCTGAAAGGTTGTGTTGCATGATTGTTGTTGTATTGCGTGAGTTCCTCTCAGTTTACATTGTTATTTGTATTTCTCTAGGTTTTTATGATTAATTGTGTTACTTGAGTTATTTAATTGTTGATGTGAGTTTTCGTGTAGAAATTTATATTTTTGTTGTTGTTATATTTGTTTTTTTATTAAATCCATTTTCGGTATCTAAAATAGTTAGTATTATTATCGATAATTTATAAATTGTTGACAATTAACGTAATGTACTAACTGAAAATTCTAAAGGAGCTTGTATTCTGTAATATTTTATCGCTCATTCCTTTTACTACAAAGACGCTTTAAAATATTTTCAGTGATTCGCTGTTCATACTATGACTCTGCGGTTTATTCATTTTACACCACAATGGGAACATTCAGCCGTATAAAGGTTTTGATTTCCTTAAGCTCACTTATGTTGCGCACTCGAAAATTCATGCAATGAGTGAGCATGTACGCTATTGTACGAACATAATAACGTGACATGGAAGATCCTTCTTATAAAATGCAGATATCTATAAGTACATAAACGATGCAGGAATAAATGCGAGGTTTAAAAGTACAAGTAATATTTATTTGGGCCTCAATTTATTGATAAAGTAATTCTGACGTTTTTCGAAATATTGAGTTTTATATATATAGAGTATCAGGGAAAAATATGCACCTGATATTTTTTTTAATGTGAAACATCTATAGGCGCGGTTAAACCTGATTGTCGGCGTGGCGAGTATGTGAGACGTGGCGACGTAATGCCATGCGCAATCTTTCTTGCCGCACTAAGCTCGCATACCTATAGTGTAATTCGAGAATTTGAGATTCGTTAGATTCGAACAATTTCGATGTTTCACATCTGTCAGGTGTCCCATGACGGCTCAATTTTTAATCTGTGAGCCTTTGTTTTCAAATTATACTTAATCAAAAGCGAATTCGAGTTACTTCGTTGAAATGATAGGTTGCAGACCTTTTCACTTTTCTCTGATTTGTGTCTTTAGGAAGATACGGTTCTTTTCCTGACGGTGGCAGAATTGTCAGTGAAATTCTAAACTATAAATGCGAATGTAAGTTAATTTCTTTGTTACATTTTCACGTCTGTACTTTCGTAAAAAAAATTACCATTCTTTAAAGACATGTCAATCACCATCTTAAAATCAAATCATCACATCATTAACGTGAATAAAGCCGTATAACAAAAGTTAATGTCCTATAACGAATAACATTAAGAATAAAGAATGAAATGAATTGTCTAGACTAATTACTGAAATGCCTGATCCGTTTTAGACAATGATAAAATTTAACAGAGGCGACTTAAATTCTTTAAATATTGTTAAATAATATGATAAAAACTATAATTAAAAAAAAAGAGAAAGTCCACAATTAATTAAGATATAACACTTACTTTCCGTTGCAGAATATATACGTTTTCACTGAAACTAAATCACGGGTGTTAACTAATTTAATCGAAAAAACTAATCGAAATATTGTTTAACTGTTCAATCAATGGCACCGATTGCACATTTTGTAATAGTCTTTTATAATAAATAACGTTTCAATTGAGAATAGGAAATTATAAACTGAGTTATTAAAATCGACATTATCCAGGAAATGAAAACTTGTATAATTTGTTTTTTATATGAGTGACTTTACTATTCCAATTTAGTTGCGTTGAAATCCAAAGGTATTTTAAACTCATATGAAAGCACTTTCCTTGGTTTTAATATTCATATATGCATGAATCAATTTCGTTTTTATAAAATACACATTTATAATGCATTTAACATTTATTTCATTAATACTTGTGCCAGCGGATTCGCTCGCTTTGATTATTATTTGTTGTATAATAACTAATACCTTTCCGCTGACCACAGCTTCTGCCAGATGCTTTAAAGAAGACAGAAAAATGAATGAACTTTACTTATATTTAAATGCTTGGTTTTCAAATACGTTATTCAGATAATCGTTATTGAAGTATTTATGTTTGGTACACATATGTATGTCAATAACTCAAATCTATATATTAATACGTGAAGCAAAAAATTGTACCCCTGTTTAACCTATTTCCCGTCAACGGGTGAACTTGAAATTTAGCATAGTTAAAGTTTATACGGCGGAGAAGTGTAGAAAGCTGTTTATTTTATATAAAATGCATTAGAAGTACATTAAATTAATTAAAATATGCACTACCCACACTACTACTTGAATTTTTGCACAACATATACACACATGTAAATATAAAAGACATTTTGACAGCCGTCAATAATTACAAAGTTCAAAAGAGGTTGTGAAGGAGGTTGCTATGCTCGACTATATGCATTTTTAACTCTCACGTTCGAATTACCATTTTTCATCCTACATTCAACAATGATATTAGAAAATATAACTATTATTGTAATGTTAATTATTTTTTATGGTGAACTCACTTCAAATGATGATTTAATAAAAAAATGAGCCAAATAATACTTTGTATAATCAAAATAAGGATTTTGTTCATAAAAGTAATCCATGACCTCCGCGGTTACAATGTTGCAATTCAACCTCATGTAGCAACAAAAAAGAATTTATTTTCAAAAGCTAATGGTAGTTAGTATTAAAAAATCTTTGTATTGGATTCACCATTTGAATTTATTGTGGGTCCATTGCTTTTCCAAACGATGATACTGGGCATATCACTATTTCTTTTATGAACAGACTACATTTAATTCAATATCACCCAGAAATACCACCCACCCATGGTGTCGTGTAAAATTAATTGAAAATTGTGTCATGGGTTGCGATAAATTTCTTTATTTTCGTAAAGTTATGTTTGCTTAAAATTTGAGAGCTTTACCACGTGATTTTGGTTTCAAATTTATAATTAATGTTTATATAATTAAAGATCATGGCAAATAACTGAGTAGCCATGATGGAAACCTTTTATTATAGAAGTATACCCTTTGATAAAAGAACCCTAATAAAGTTCAAACTTTAAAATATCAAATAACTATGGTCGAATGTCGACCACTGGGCGCCCACTAGTAGGTATGAATATATGTATCTTAGCTTAGGTTAGCTCAGTTAGGTCGCAAATTTGCATAAATAAGACTACAGCGCCATGCACCATTGAACTAGTTGCCCAAATAAAATCGGCTGAGTATCTTAAGCGCTCGTGTTAGTAGTCCGGTGAAGCTGTTAAGGCCATGCTAGGTTAATAGCGCAGTCAGTTTGAGAAAAAAAACCGTTTTGTGGGGTCAGACCTGGTGACAGCGTTTGAAGAACCTTCCTGGGCGTGTGTATAGCTGCTTGGGTGAGTGTCGTGCCCGCCCCTATCACCTGTTAGCCCTACCTACGACGGCTGAAAGTCGTCACCTCTTCAAGGTCGCCGCCCGATTAGGTTCCTATAGTTTTAATTTGTTACCACCTTAGACCACAACGACTTATAATATGAGGCCAGATTGTAGTCAAGCATTAAAACTTATTAAGGTTTATATGTCATGAATAAATTGATTAATAGAGTATTTTGGGTAGCATCGATAAAAAGCCGATTAATAGGCAACCAGTCTGTGAAATGTTAACATAACTAAATCCTGTTGAACAAATAACAGCAACCAGAGTATATGGTTTATTAGCTTGAACATGTTTGATGATATTGAGGAAATGTTAGAAGAGAGACCGATGTCTCGATTTACGTGATATGACTTCGTTTACCGTGTAAATTGAATGTGGCAGGCTTGTAGATGGATGCGGTGGGGTGCGAGCGGAGACGCCGGGGACAAATGAGCTCTGTGATGACGGCAAACGTTAGCGGTTTATTTAACCTCTCCACGTTTAGTTAAGTAGATTGCTTGTACTATACATACATCCCTATTGTGCACTATATCTATACTAACTGCTTCCTACTACTTTGTGTATATTTTGCTTGGCATTGGAAAAATTATTTTGACGCATTAAGCGACAGAAATTTAAACATCACGCGCGGATATATTCGGCTCCAGTCGACATAGGCGCGTTCAGCTCAGCTAAGCTCTAGACATTAACCGTGTGTGTGTTCAATTCTATCGTGTGTATTTATTTACTGGCTGCATATTACTTCTAATAAATTTTATCATTACATCTTATCCATTGTAGGATAGTGTAGTTATGCTGTTTAGATATATAGTCTGATAAACCTTAATACTTAATAACAATAAAATATTGCTTAACAACGTCTAGTGGCGAATTACAGTAAAATGGATAGCACAAACATCTTCTCCATTAAAAAAGCTTAAGTCTGTGAACTATCAAAGTGCACGGTCGAACGTTTATTAATCTCAAACATGTATCTTATACAATTATTCCTTTTTACGTTACTTTGTAAGTGACACGTAGGTAACTTAAGTTTATTACCACGACACACAAAAACTATGGAGATGGATTTAGATCAAATTCCTCTACCTATTTTTCTTAAAGACTGGAACCCTTATCGAAAAAATAAGATATTTTCATTAAATATAAAATTAAAAGTTTTAAGAAACACCATTTTTATAAGAACTACCCATGCGTTCAGCAATATATGCTTTTTTGCCGCGGAGAAATGGAGCAAGTGGTGTAGTGCGCATATGCAGGCGAGAGGAAGTAAATCGATAATATTTTTACATTTAAATTTTGTAAGCAAAGTCCTTATTGTTTTGCGTGTATTTTTATATGTTTTTAAATCTGTACACATATACTTAATTACTTAATAATAGTGATGATATTAACGTTAGTCCATGTTAACGCTGCATGTTAACGTTAGACCAAAGTATCTATTCCACGCAAACAAAGTCGCGAGTAGTACCATATATTTTCAAAACGAAGTCATACGTATCAGTTAGTTAATAACTTTGCGAATACGTGTCAAAGTAAAAAGAAATAGAGGCGTAGTAGGGGTGAAACTGACGCATGAAAGCTAGTTATTTATTCACGGTTCACGTTCAGTTCTTTGACAGGTGCACCGTGAAATATTGCGGTTTTTTTTTCAGTAATGTTTTGAATTTATAGGTATGTATTAACATTAATTAAATTTATATAAATACTAGCTGGCCCGTGCAACTTCGTTTGCACCAAATCGGTTGTTACCGGTTTCAATTGTACTTTTAAATGTAAATGACCTTAAAAAAACCTAAAACCCGATTCCTGCGATATTTAACAATGACTCCTAACTATCCAGGGACTCACTTTAACATATACCCCGTTGGTATGTGAGAAATCTTTTAAAATAAGCGTAGAACATGTTCGCAGCATCCTCTAACGAGTTTAATGAAGATAAAAATTAACCTACATATATTGCCGATAAATGTCTTCGCAGTAACCCCTGTAATTTCAGCACTTGACATAGGTACTGTAAATAGTAAACTTTATCTACATTAAATTTCCTTTTTTTTGTCGAACTGACTACGCTATTGGCCTGGAAAGCTAAGCTTTACCGGGCTACAAAACATACAATTTTCATTTTGATTTAGTAATTTGTTTTGTAAGAATTTGTAAAGTATTCGTGAACATAATAACATAATCTTGTTCAATTTAATTTACTTTTGACATATAAACCACCTTTTCGACTAAAATATTGAACTCGGGATAATATATCTATCTATCTAACGGTGAAATAATTTTCAAAATCGGATCAGTAGTACCAAGAATTGCCCGAAAACTAAACTTTACCTCTCTTTATAATCATCATTACATAGTACAAAACAAAACCCCCACTACGTCTGTTTGTCTGTTCGCGATAAACTAAAAAGTACTGAATGGATTATCATGTGGATTTCACCAGTGGATAAAGTGATTAATGAGGAACGTTTTAGTATATAATTTTTCAAGGATTTTTATTATAATCAGGACGGAACGTTTTACCGGGCCCGCTAGTATTAGTGTATATAGGTACATCATAGTATGGTAGTTGCAAACACTTAAACAAATTATTTTAATCGTTAATTCAAAAACTTGAACCAACTGTTTCAAGACTTAACAATATTTAAAAAGGTTTTTTTTTTTCGAAATGAAAGCGCTGTTTACCTGGAAAGGTCTTTACAGCTTCACCGAATTATCGAGGCGAGCGCTGAAGGCACTCAGCCGATTTGGGATGTTTGGGCGACTAACTCAAGAGTGCACGGCACACCTCGGCTTGGTCTGTCGCCTGTTTCGTGCAAAAATCGCTATCTATCTGAGCTAAACATGCATGTGTACCAAGCATGCATGCCTCAACAACTCTTATATGTATTTTGTGTCGTAAAAATTCCTCTAAACTATATAGGATAGGATAGGGATAAATTTAAAGAAGTCATTCTATCAAATATCGATACAACATACGTACTGACAGAACTCTAATTGAGATTCAAAATATTTCAATTTAGCGCCATCTATGGACCCTGGAATCTCTACTGTTTTTTTTTCTCGAACTGACTACGCTATTGACCTAGCAAGGTCTTAACAGCTTCACCAGACTACTAAGGCGAGCGCTTAAAGCGTTCAGCCGATTTTATTTTGGCAACCAGCTCAAGGGTGCACGGCACACCTCGACTTGGCTGTTGCCTGTTGCATGCAAAATCGCGACCTATCTTAGCTAACCTAGCTAACTATTCATATATGTATGAGTTGTTGAAACGCATATATATACCAAGCATATACGCCTCAACAACTCCTCCATATATTTATTATCGGAAAATTGAGAGTTCTTTCAGTTCGATAAGGGAAAAAAAGTAAACCCTTCCACTTTCATGTATAAGCGTGTAGGCGTGCACCTGTGTGGGGGTGATCGTGTATTGTAGTAGCAGTGATGTATATTTTGTGTCACCGTATCGCGCAAGCAACGCACTCAAGGGCTCCCTACCGAGGGATCGAACCTAGGCTTGAGCAGCTGCCGTGGGAGACCTAATCGGGTGTGCGGGAGCGAAAGTAACCCCCAGACCACGGCGGCGTGATCTGTGGTTACGTGGGCATGGGCGTGAGCACACTCTGTTTCGAGGGATAGGCTGGTACTGATCGTTCGCTGACGTGATTTAATCAGGAGGGTCGGTAAAAATGTGTTGCGGACGTCTTTTATAACGCGCAGCATTAGGTACGGGTTCATAGTTTGCGGCGAATACCACTAACGGACTGGGATGATTCGCGGCTCTCTCGAAATAACTACTCGTGAGTGATTTTATATACGCCCAGATGTATGATAAGCCTAAATCCTATTACATATTAGGTACATTTTTTTTTAATAACTTTGTCGAGGTTTCCTAAGTAGTTGAAATTTTTAGATACAAATTATATATAACCGTAGCTCAGACCTCAGTCGTCAGCGTACAGGACTTCATACATATCGACGACGGTCGACGGGGCGACTATTCGGAACCAAACAATTTGTTTGTTATTTTTTTTTTTTTTAAGTAGCATAGAGAGATGAAATATAGCTTAAATTTTTGACTAATCTGTCTGTTATATACAGCATAAAGAAAAAATAACAAAATCCATTAAGAACTTCATGAACTTCAATTTTTTTACTTTCATCCGTTATCCTGGAGAACCCCTTGGACAAAAAATATCCTGGATGAGCCTTGTGATATTAGTTATCACTGTGTCAAGTTTCGTTAAAATTGGTTCAGTACTTTCCGAGTAATATGGGTTTAGATTCTAGACTTTATCCTGAAGAACCCTTTGCGTTTTATGAGACAAAAAGTATATTTGATGTAATCTCGTAATATTAGTTATCACTATGTCAAGTTTCGTCAAGATTACTTCAGTACTTTCAGAGTGATGCGTGTTCATAGGGACAGACAGACAGACAAAAATTGTAAAAAGATTATTTTTGGCTTCTATATTGATAACATAGTCTACCCTGATTAAAATTTTCAAAAAATATTTTATGTACAGATTTCGACTTGTTACAGTTTTATTATAGTATAGATAGATAGATAAAACGAGTGTGCTGTTAGACCACACTACTGAAGAAAACCTCTTTAGGTTTTTTTTTTTTACTTTATTTTTGGCAATCAATCTTTCCGATTATTACTGCCATTATCACGTAGTCAATAATATCACAAGCTTCGTGTGATCATTCCAATATTAAGCAACGTGTGAATCCATATTCTAACAAGATGGTGGATCCCTTGCTAGAACCTTCCAGGGAGTTTTTGTGGCATCTCAGAATTTCATGCTCCGTGTTATTATTTTCCATTCACTTCACTTCTGCATAATAAACTAACTATATTGCGTAAAACACCACCAAATTTACACAATATATAGTCAAAACACAAGATTATGAATAAAATATAAAATCCACTACATGACAGACTGAAATCCCGCCAAAAACTCAAAACCTCTTTAGTTTCATCTATATGTATGTATAATAGACGCTCTATCCTTCGCTCGCAGTTTAAAATGAGATGGGCAGGTCATTTGGCTCGTATACCAGATAACAGATGGCCAAAATCTATAACTCTGTGGAACGGGCCTCACGGATATAAAAGTAGATGTAGGCCAAAAGCTCGATGGAAAGACGAACTACAATCTATATCTGGTCGAAATTGGATAGACATTCCAAGGAGTTGCGACGCTTGCCTTTCTCTGGAGGAGACCTTTTCCCGAAGTCCACGAAAATTAATAATGTAACAATGTAATGGAATAACAGGCTTTTTTATTTATATGTATGTAGACTTCAGACCCTCAACTTCCGTTCGCATCGCCCGATCACACTTTTCGTAATCCTCTCGTCACATATTTACCAGCTTACTCCCCAAGTCAAGCGGGCGAAAAAAAGTTTACTTAAAGTATTTATATGCATGACTTCATAACTTTACTACACCATTTAGCTAATACTTTTTTTGATGCGTTTATTTGTATGAAGAGAATCTTACTGAAGCATGTAGGTTCCAGGATGTGGAATGAACACATGGACAGCACTTCTGTAGACAAGTGTATTTGGTACAAGACGTTTGAATTTAAGTTGTAGCAGTCTCCTTGGACACATCAATGTTATGACAGAAAAATATCGCAACGCCGATATATCCTTTACGACCATCTAGCGTTGGATGTACCACCTAGAAACTAGATAACTAATCAACGTAATCAAAGTATGCTGTACGAACAATTATAACTTTGCATTTCCTAAAAAAGAGAAAGGGACACCTTCATAAAGTCTCTATTCCAAACCCAGCGAACTCCTGTACAAGCAACAGAACAGATTAAAGGGGCTTGAAAAAGTTTCTTTTACAAAGTGTGTCCAAAAGTACTGGGGATGTTAAATTTTTCTTATATTGCATTTTCAATAACAAAATACACATTTAGTAGATAAATAGAATAGTCAGTTTTATTTGCTACCGAAGACATTTATGTTTTTAGACATTTTGTGGTTTGTCGTACATCGATGTTTTTCTAATATCGATCATAATTGATCTGATTTGGTTACTAGTATTCGAATCCACTTCCATCGACGTGGTGTACAAACAGGCTATCAACTCCAAAATACATTAGAGTCATTTTGATGGGATTAATAACATACGCTATCGCAGTCTAATAAGACACTTTACCTCTCAGTTATACAATGACTTATTTGTACCATCCGCCACTATAATTAATCGTAATGAAAAATTATAGAAGAAAAATTGTAATAAATATACGAAATCTGTGGAAAACTTCGAGCTTTCATAAAGTTACAGTCATATTTCACGGCCGTCTCATATTTTTGTAACGAAAAACCAATTTATTATGTCTGATGAAGAAAAAGGTTCTTATTCTAGTAAATTAGTTTAAAACGGAAACGGGTTTAGTGTTCCTAAACGTTTTCTTTTTTAATGTTTGTTTTATGATATTAAACAAAATATTCTTTACCAAAAGTAAATTTTCATAAAAAAATTAACCGAATTTAATATCAATCAAAAACCTCTAAGGCACTAAAAAGCGGAAAATAAATAGTTTATCAAGCCAAATTAATTTAAACATATGAATATGTGCACTACCTAGAGATGTATTGGAAGTCGGTGCCAACCGAAAATCACATTCAGGTGTCAGGAGTCGTTAGGTAGTAATGTTAGCATACACAATAAGGTCCTAAACACGTTACCAATTTGCCTGATAATAATTTCAAGCGTAAAGTAAAGCAGAATTTATTTAAGAGGTTTATTATAGACTGAATGGTTACGTGAATGTGACGTATGAAAATGGCACCCCACTCTGCGCATCCCCTAAATACGAATGTGAATAACGCCTTGTCTAGTAATAATAAAATATATACAAAAAAATAACAGATCGTGTTTTTTCCGACTCTAATAGATTATTGTATGTCTCGTCATATGCTCCAAAATGATCTTCAACAATAAAAAGTTCGTGTTTAACCTTCGTGTAGTTGGAAATAGGGAAAAATGATTATTTACTTTACAACACAGTACAGTCATAGTCTGACATTAAGGTGCACGAAAGTAATACGCAGAGTGCGTGTATCAAATAATTAAACAGCATCTCTAAAAACTGGACTAGGTTGGTCAGTTTCTTCATACTTTTAATTAAGAAACCTTCAGCCAATTTTTGTGAAATCAAAACATTTTCATTGCTCCAAATTACGCTCAAGTCATTTGTCCAAGACAAGTCGTCCAGTGGTTTTGGAGACCACATGTCCAAACAGGTAAATAGATATACACACAGACAGATCTTTTGAATAGACACATTGTATTCTATTACTTGAATCAACACTTCGCGTACAAGATTTTAACAAAATTGGTTGAGAATAAAAGAAAAATATATTTTAGGGTTTTACAATAATTTCTAAATGTATTAGTTACTGTTTATGCTTATACCCAATTAACATAGGAATAATACATTCGCTTATCGAATACATTAGCTTTTTGTGTATAAAATAAATCTAATTCGGCTAATTAAATCGAAATGAACCAGACACACAAACATATAGACGTTGCATTTTGATCACATAAGTTTTGTTATGCGATTAGCTTACCTAAACTCATATGTACAAAATACATATTCTACTAAAATATATATCTTAATACCTTTTGTTACAATTCACAAGCGTTCAGCGTAAATACTATATATTAATTATCATTTAGAGTTTTTTGCCGGCTTTAGGTCTGTCGTGTAGTGGATTTTATATTTTATTCATATTTTTTTGTTTTTTGACTTTATATTTTGTAATACTGGTGGTGTTTTACATACATACAGCTATTGTGCGAAAGTGACGTGGGTGCGAAATAATACCACGGGTCATGAATACTGAGATGCCACAAAAACTCTCTTAAAACTTCTAACAAGGGGCCATTATCTTTTTGGAACATTGAATATATTTCACACACTTGTAATATTTTACCCACCTGAGAGTGGCAGTAATAATCTAGAAGATTGGTTGCCAAAGATAAAGTAAACATACTCTTTAACATTTATACAAACAATAATATTAGATTAATTATCATTCGTTACGAACAAAAAAATGACGTTTTTAAAATGAAGCGTAAATAAGAAATTCTTATACTTGTGAAATATCATAACAAAGTTTAGGCTTACTTCAAGTTTTTTCGTTCTGTCCCTTAATTATCCTGCAACGTCATCCAGTCATGAACTATGTTCAAAATTTCAAGTCTCCTAATCGTGAGGAAGTTAGTTGAGAATCAATTATAAAATTAAACCCAAAGAGACGTACATAAAGTTAGTTAATTGAAACATTGTCGTCTATTCGGTTATAAAAATAGGCTTGAAATCGAGGTCTAACGAGGTTTTAGAATAAGAAGTAAGAAAACCACATGAAGCGAAATCGTAGCACGGTTATGATTTCTAACACTTGCCTAACTACCTATTAAATACATAAAAATTTACTGTAAACGAGATAGTTGTAAATCTTGTCAACTCAAAGCTATTTAGGAAAGCGCTGAGTAAACCGTATACAGTTACACGATGATCTATACTAATATTATAAAGAGGTAAAGTTTGTGAGTTTGTGTCGTTGTAAGGGGTAATCTCAGGAACTACTGGTCCGAGTTGAAAAATTCCTCCAATATTATTTAGCTTATTTGTCGAGAATGGTTATACGCTGTTTAAAAATTGGGGTTTTTTCCTTTTGAAAGGTTCCGCTGCGTGTTAACGTTAGCCCAAATTATCTATTCCACGCAAACGAAGTCGCGGGCAGAGGCTAGTATCCCATCGTCATACAAAACACGTTGAGATTATAATTAAATTAATACTAAATTGGAGGATATTAAACATTTAAAAGTCTTCTTTCCTTTTGAGTATTTCAAAAGTCAATTACACAATATTGTAATCCGTACAACAATAATTTGACATTTATCAAAGCCTTACATCAGCCGTTAATTCGAGAACAATTCGTCTTTTTCAGTATTATTATTTATTGAAATTGGTTTTTAATTTTTAGTCGTAATAACTTCTCAGCACGATTAAGATTCTTGAAAAAATCGTGTATTTGTTTTTGGCAGTTAACATATTTTTATCCGGACATAGACAATTTTCCAACACTTCTTTTTAAAATAAAATATTTCAATAAATATTTCGTAAACGGATATAATTTGTTTATAATAATGCGACTGCATCATGCTCTTTATTACGACAATCAGACTGAAAACCAATAGTTTGTTAAAACTCAATTTTGTTACAGTAATAATATTTTGTAACCTTTTCCTAATGACAAGTTTTTGCAAAGAACACACACCTGATACTTTACCATAGTGATTTGTTGGTATACTCTCCTATCGTTCGAGTTAAACGAATAAATCGAATGGGTATTAACAGTTTTAAAATAATGATTAAAGAACTCTTATTTTGAACCTGTTCCTAAGCAATCGACCAGAATAAACAAACGACGACTGACCCCAATTAAACTGCGATGACGGTACAAAAACAACGTAGAACGTTAAAATGGCACGTGCCTACATCCCTTTGGAGACACCATGACCACAAAAAACCAAAACCAGCTTAATCACTTAGGTAACGTAGAAAAGTATGGCGAGAGTAGTTATTTTGCCTACTGCTTTATTTTTTAACAATATTAATGCAATGTTAAAAGTTGCTTATCATGCAGTATTAATAAAACACAGTTGATATTCAAGAAATTCTTTGGAATTTCTTATGACATTCTAATTTCGTTATGTTTGTGTTGTATTTTGTTAAATAATTTCGACACTGGAAGATATGCAATTTTAATATTAATATGCAGTGACTCGAAAAAGAATACCATAGAATATAAACAAATATTAGGTTATAAAAAACAAATTAATTGTTGATCGAATATCAACAGCGATTATGTACGAAATGAACGAGCTGGTCTCCATAATATTTGCCATTCGATTTAAGCCCAGGCCATGTACAGTATACATACAGGCTGGTTTTAAAAGAATATTCACTGAATTATTTAGCCACGTAAGATTTGTTTCAAGTGTCGGATATACAGTTTTCTTTATTCTAAATTAGGTCAGCCGTTTCTAATATACACCTCAATTTTAAATATATGTTTTGGTCAAGATTTTGCATTAATTTTTACATACATGTTTTTGATAACAATGAAGTTTATGATTATGAGATATTTTGGAGAGAACTTTTATGTGTATATACTTCTAAAAATACTGTTACTCCTATAAAAAAAAACGGGCGCTATCAATGAATCCCTAGCAAGAACGAAGTTACTTAAGGTGAATTGAGAAATAGAATGCAAAAATTTAGTTTAAGAAGGATTTTACGAAAAACATGAGAATAGATATAAAATAGTATATTATATAAATAAATTTGCAAAATAAAAATGTTTTAAAGAAATCGTAACACATTCAGTATTTTTTTTTCGAACTGACTACGCTATTAACGGAGCAGGGTCTTAACAACTTTTACTCGATCTGACTACGCCATTGACCTAGAAAGGTCTTAACAGCTTCACCGGACTACTAGTTCAGTATTGTTGAGCTTATACACAAGACAGCGCACTACACACTTCTGGTCAAATCTCCATACCAACATACACAAACACACACTCATATACAATAATAAGAGACACAAAGAAAAAGTAGCACGGAGAAGACATAACAAATTTTCCTTACGTGACGATTTCTACTAGTTCCAAAAGCGTGAAAAGTTATTTCAGTAAGGTATGTATGTGCATTGTCACATCTGCATTTTTTGTTTTACTCTATGCGAGACAACAAATTTTGCAGGGTTAGCTCCCACAATTAAGAGTTATTAGGGGATTTAAATTAAATCACATCCGTCCCTTTCCGTTATCATGATGTTAGTGAAGGACGGAACGTCAATTTGTTTGTTATGACGGACTTGCGACTCGTCCGAGCATTACCTACGTAACGTTCGTACGTCGTAATCAAGATTCAGAATCCTAAATACGGACACAGTAATTAAGCTCTGTAATTAGTCAACATGCATGATATAATTGATAATAATAACACGCGGGACAATTATACAAGCGGCTGTACTACAGTTTATATACATACGTATGTGAGTAATACACTCAGCCAATAACCTACAAAAGCATATCCAATGTGAAAAATGTAGTGGTAGAGCCACGCTGAAGCTATTACTTGTTTCAGCATAAATGGGTCAGCTCGTCCGGGGTAGTACCACCCTCTCGCAGAAGACCGACGTCAAGTAACAGTACTCACATTGTTACGTTTCGTTCGGTCAGTGAGAGCGCCAGAGGCCCACCTCCCCTCTCCTCGCCCCTCCGTACTCCGCTCCCTTTCTTCTCCTCAAACACAGGCTGGCAACACACGTGCGACTTCCCTGGTGTTGCAAGTGTCTATGGACGGCCGTGATCACTTAACGTCAGATGACCCGTCTGTTCGTTTGCTTCCTGACATAGAAAAAAAAACAAATTTGAGCTGAGACACTCTCAGCTTATTATAATAATAATAGTATAAATAAGTAGGTATTTTGCAGCGCGAAGAATATACTACCAATATTCACATATGATTTTAAGTTCGAATTTGGGTAAGCTGAACAACAAATAACGGTTTATTTAAAAAAAATATTTACTTTTAACTTGTTTTATACATATGTCATATAGGAGGCAAACGAACAGGCGGGTCACCTGATGTTGAGCGATCACTGCCATCCATAGACACTAGCAACACCAGAGGAGTCGCAAGTGCGTTGACAGCCTGTATTTTAGGGGAATGGGGGAAAAGGGATGGGGAGATAGGAGGGAAGGGGGAGAAAAGAGGGGAGGGCAGATAGGCCTCTGGCGCTCTCACTACCCGAACGAAACGCAACAATGCAAGCACTGTTACTTCACGTTGTTTTTCTGTGAGTCGGATGGTACGACCCCGGGCGAGCCGACCCATTCATGCTTCAGCGTGGCTCTAGCACTGGCGCCATGTTGTGATCGATAACGATTTTGATTGGCTGTATCTATGATAACGTCACGTGTTAATAATAAAAATAAAAATAATATGTAATGTCTGTTATTGATAGACGATAGTATGCAATCTTAATTACTTGTGACTGTGATTGGACCCTTATATGTGACGTCACATGGATTTGATGCGATGTAAGAAAGCGTTTTGGCTGGTTTTTTAAATAGTGTATTTTTATTTATAACTGCCTCTGCACACGACAAACGACACTTAATATGTGAGAAAACTTGTAGCAAGATGAAGTAAAATGAAGTGAAAAGTAAATAAAACGGTTAAAGTGATTCTAAACCTACTATTACCACATTTCTGAGAATAGTTGTTTGCGCAACTCTACAAACACGTAGCGAACACTTCACCACGGCTTCGCTCCACTTACTCTCTCTCTAATTGGTGGACTTTAGTCGATTATATTTTTAAAATCTGTGATATTTTATTCTGGTTTTCAATATTTGTCCTGTGTCTGTGATATCCGTATCAGAGAAAAAGTGTTGTTTAGTCGTCGTCAATCATTTTGTCCGCCATATTCAGGCCGTAAATTTATGGGTGTAATATAGTCAAGAATTTAGTAGAAAGCAAACATAAAATATTATTATAAGGAAACTAAAATTAACATTTATTTATGTTGTCTTGAGATTATACATCTATATTATATTCTACATCGTCATTATCAGACTGTAAGAGACCCACACACTCTTCCCGCACACAGGCTGGCAACGCACTTGTGACTTATCTGGTGTTGCTGGTGTCTATGGACGGTGGTGATCACTTAACGTTAGATGACCCACCTGTTCGTTTGCCTCCTATGATATAAAAAAAAGATTGAAAAGCTTTGCGAGGACTGTACTTATTTTTAATATTCCTGTGTGATATTATTATTATTATTATTATTATTCGTAGATTCACGCCTAACATGCACCACGTATAAAATCACCTAGATGGCTATTAGCCCATTAACATTTTGAAGATATAATAGAAAAATAGTCAGCAGTTAATTTTAACTACTCAATATTATGTTATCTTATATCTACAAATAAACAACCAAATAATAAAGTAAGAAAGATTACTTTATGTATTAAGATTTTACTTTAAAAATTTCCAAAGTACAATCAAACTTTAGACATTAATCCAACAAAGAATGCATAAATAAAACATAAAACAAAGCTGACAAACGAGCGGTCGCCCCAAAAATTGTCGGTATTAAGCGTGAATTATTCAGTTATCCCATGAAATATACATGAGCGTGTGAAATTAGCCGTGGACGCGACATGCAAACGACTCTCGAGCTTTATATTTTACCAACCGAACCTTAATTTTTCATTTCAACTTGGTACGCATTGTTTGGCATGACTGCAGATATAACCTGACTTATATGTTGCTTGAAGGTAATCGAGAGGGAAAATAAAATCTACTATAAAATTGGATGGAGACAACCTTCCTCACCCAATAAAAATATATTTTTTTTTTTAATATCTTAGAAGGCAAACAAATAGGTGGGTGACCTTAAGTTAAGTAACCACCATCGTCAATAGACACTTGAAACATCAGGGGAGTCGCAAGTGCGTTGCCAGCCTGTGTTGGGGGAGGAAGGGGAAGGAAGTTCTCCGGCGCTTTCACTGAACGAACGAAACGCAATAATACAAGCACTGTTAATTCACGTCGGTGTTTCTGTGGGTCGGGTAGTAGTACCCCGTGCGAGCCGACTCATTCATGCTGAAGCCAGTAATAGCTTCAGAGTAGCTCTACAGCTCAGAGAGCTGTTTGTATTGACGCGTTAACCTCAGCGAGTACTTATCGGACTTGAAAATTTATTTTTGCATTGTAAGATCTATTTATTGAGGTAGGTTGTAGGCTATCTAATGTGTGGGTAATAGTAGTAACAATTGCATAGGCTTATGGGTATCGCATGGACTATTGGGAAACAATGACGAGAAAAATTAAAGGTATATTCAACAATTAGACACTAAGTCATATATACAGATAAAGGGGTAAAAAATTAAATGTATAGATATTAGAGAAATTAGAGAAACTATGCCACACTTTTAAATGCTAATCTAGTTGATTAAACCATAAATTGAGAACAATTAGTGTTGTTTTCTGTAAATAAATCAGTCATTTGTTACTGGGGTGTAAGGGGTGTCGAATAACATCATAAGACTTGAGACACCCAAGCCAACCTCACTTGCACGCGGTGCACCCTGCTGAATAACGAACGAGGCAATGGCGAAAGCGGGGTGGTAGGGTTTTACAGGTTTTACAGTCGCAACCACCATGTATATGGCGAAAAATCCCGTAATAGTGATTCGTTTCTGCGCGTCGCGTTTCGGGATCAGCCTGTGCATATCCAACTTTTTGCAGGCCGGCATGATAGTGTCGACCGGCGATGGATAGTGTATCACTCAGTGGTCCCTAATGTTTTTAGATTGTATTGTGCTTACCATCAGGCATAGTGCAGTTATTTTGCCGTACTACAATAAAAAAAAAGATAGAATTTAAAATTAAATAACATTGCAAAATAACTTCCTTAAACAGATCCTGCAAAACTCTTTTATGAGAATTGATATAAAATTAGTTTATAATACTTATAGTGTACAACATCTGAAGATATAAATCATATTATTAAAAAAAACATACACATAAAACGCGACACTCACGTAGAATGCATCGACATATTCTGTTTACCCTTTGACATATTCATGGAGCATGTTCAATATATTTACGAACTAAATTCAATTTCTGCCACGTGACGAGGACTGTAATAGAATTTCGAATTGGATATGAGACTTTTAAATATGAATTGCGTTATAGTTTTTTGTCCCAGCAAGTCTTTTTAATTGATTCATATTAACTTGTACCCGCAACTTTGTCGAAGTGGAATCTTATACACAAGAATAATTTAAAGTAATCGCAGATATATGAATGTATTGGAGTAATTTTGCATATCTGTAGCCTTTAATAGAATTTGATATTAACATAAAACTATGTTTGCTATCGAATTTTAAAGGCGCCAAGTGTTACTTGAAGGTCTTCCTTAGTTTCTACAATACGGCTCTTCTCCTTTTTTGTACGATAAAATACTATAGTAAGATATATATTACTAGTCCATTTTAAGGCAGGCATTTTTGCTAAAATTGATTGAACTACAACTTGAAGTTTATGTTGTAGATTACAGCAAGTTGTAACGCCATTTGTTATAACCCGTATTTCTAAATCGAAGGTTGTTTAACGATAATCGAGTATAAATAATTCAGTAATTCTCAATTTGTCAACTACTGTAATAACCAAAGGACAAAAGGTGAAAAGGTTATGTTTTAATGGCACCGCGCTCGCTGAATGTTCGCCATCTTGCTCTTTTGTCTCGCTTTGGTTAGGTTAGGTTAGGTTAGACTTGCGAAAAAAGGATAACGCGAACTTGCCTCGGGCGAGCGCAGTGCATTTAGTACAAAATCTTTCTAAAACAAGTATTTAATACGTATTTAACTTTTTCGTAATAACAACGATAACGTTTTATGGTGTGTACATGGTGTGTCTTTGTTTTAGTAAAGTGCTATAAAAATATTAGCAGTGAGACATACAAAAATCATACGATCTTTATAGTGATATATATATTACAGGATTTTAATTTTAATAGGCATAAATTTTAAAATAACAAGTTAACGGAAAACTTTCATTACCTTTATCAATTTATTTATATTCTGTTGCTTATATGTATTTTTTTTCTTTGTAAATCGATTTTTCTTATCTCCTTCAAGCTATCGTGAATGTAGGTACCCTCATGTAATATGCATGCCCTTATTTATGACTTCAATGATCTTGTAGTTTGATATTTTTCGTATACAAGGAAACGAAAAATTCGATTTACCTCAACTGTCAAATGTGGATCACGATTTTTACAAAAAAAAATGCTTGGATATAACATAAATTTTTATACATTTTTTACATATTATAAATTTTAATGTTAGAATCGTTACAAAAGCAATATGTTAAAATAAATTGGTGTAACGGACGTTGTCCCGCCTTAACATTTTTTTTCTCAAACTGACTACGCTGTTGACTTAGCAAGGTCTTAACAGCTTCACCGGACTACGTCAATAAAATAACTCATGATAAATTATATTCTTAAATTGTCCTTGTGAATAACATTATTTACTGGTGAAAGACGCGTGAAAATCCGTGCAGTAGTTTTTGAGTTTATCGCGAATAGGCAGACGGACACGGTAGGGGGTTTTGTTTTATAGTTCGAAATAAAAAAACCATAACTCCTAAGCCTTAAAACTATTTTACTGCTCTTTTGAATAGTATAAAGTACAAGAGAATCAGACGCAAATACATAGCGAGTTCCGTTTATTTGCTGTTTGCATAATAAAAACAGATGCGAAGCGCAATTTTGAGATAGAATGGAAAGGGTGAGATTAATTAAATTGCAGAAGGGTATGATTATTATTTCTTCTGTTTTAATAAATATAACAAACTAGCTTTTGTCCGTGACTTCATTTAGGAAATGTTCTTCTATTTTGAATAATTTTTATTTTTTTATATCATAGGAGGCAAACGAATACGTGAATCACCTGATGTTAAGACCTTGATGGGTCAATAGCGTAGACATTTCGAAAAAAAAAAAAAAAAAAGTCACCTGATGTTAAGTGATCATCACCGTCCATAGACCAACACCAGAGGAGTCGCAAGTGCGTTGCCAGCCTGTGTTGGTGGAGAAGAAGAAAGGGAGGGAATGAGAGGCGTTCTCCCTGACCGAATAAAACGCAACAATGCAAGCACTTACCACACATCGGTGATTCTGTGGGTTGGGTGGTACTACCTCGAGCGTGCGGACCCATTCATTCTAAAACCACTTATAACTTCAGCGTGGTCTATGTATATAAACTAAGTACTCGTTATTGACGGCTGTCAAAATGTCTTTTTTATTTACATGTGTGTATATGTTGTGTAAAATTCAAGCAGTAGTGTGAGTAGTGTATATTTTAATTAATTTAATGTACTTCTAATGGATTTTATATGAAATAAATAGCTTTCTGCACTTCTCCGCCATATAAACTTAAACTATGCCAAATTTAAAGTTCATACGTTCACAGAATTACTTTAAAAAGGGATACAAAGTTTTTGCTTCACGTATTAACATATAGATTTTGTAATGATCAGACCGTTAGAAACAAACGAACTAATATTAATATTAAGTTAGGATCAGTATATGAGTTGTCTTGTAAGCATTTGCAGTAATCATCTCTCTGAAAACTTTCATTATACTTTTCGCCGCTCGTTCTAGAAAGAGTCACTTTCAAACGAAACCCCTACCGTATTATATTTCCAACAAAACCTATTCATAAATCGTGAATACGTTAATTATTTACATGTCATGCCTCACTTCTATTAGCACAGTGAGCTTAATGGTATCGGTTTATACTGTTCGTTTAACTCAAAGAGACGATGCCCTCGGAAAATCTACGCCCTGACTCTACCCAGTCGGCTGTTCAAAGCTCGGAAAGTAATCGGTTTGACATACTTATACGGGTTCGGTAGGAACATTATTCCAGCTCGTTATATTAAATTTCAGTCAAGGAACTAAATCTAAAATCAATGAATGAGCTATTGATATTTCATACGATCAGGTAGCGGCAACAATTACTAACAACTTGTAGGTCGAAATATAACTGTAGGGTTTAGATTCGTTTTTTGTTGTCGCTAGACGATTTTATAATTAAAATAAAATATTTGCAATACCGAAGACATTTATTATTACACTGTTTTTACAAGACTGATATATAATTATATTTTTTGTTTAGAACATATACGTTTAAAATTATAGAAATCAAAAAGGTTTTTAATAATAATAATACTAGCTTGTACCCTCGGTTTCTTTAAGAGTTAATATAAATATCATCTATCCCTGTGGACAGTAGATTTATTATGAACTAGCTGACCCGTGTCCACTTCGATGTGGGGTAAACATTTTTACTTGTGATGTAATTATAAGTGTGATTTCGTTAGTATTGAGTGCTATGTATTTGGTAAGAGTTCATAATTGTTGTAGATAATATGACCAATAAACATCACTTAATTATTTAAATTATTTAATATAAAAAACCACGTTTTTGACTTGAATATAAAAGTTAAACATATGCTGACTTTATGTGATAATGCTCTTAACAGCTTCGCCGAACTACTAAGCGAGCGCTTAAGGCAATCAGCCGATTTTATTTGGGCAACTAGCTCAAGGGTGCACGGCACACCTCGGGTTGGCTGTTGCCTGTTACATGCAAACTCGCGACCTACCTTAGCTAACCTAGCTAACTATTCATATATGTTTGAGTTATTGAGACGCATATGTGTACCAATCAGACACGCCTCAACAACCCCTCCATATATTTTTTATCGGAAAATTAGAGTTTTTTTCAGTTCGATAAGGGAAAAAAATAAAACCCTTCCACTTCTATATGTAAGCGTGAACGTGTGTGGGGGTGATCGTGTAGTGTTGTAGCAGTGATGTAAATTTTTGTGTCACTGTATCGCGCAAGTAACGCACTCAAGGGCTTCCTGCCGAGGGATCGAACCTAGACTTCAGCCGCTGCCGAGAGGTGCCTAATCTGGTGTGCGGAATCGAAATTTACCCCCAGACCACGGCAGCGTGATCTGTAGTCTTAAGGACATTCTATTTGTAGATGTCTTCTATATAAATAAAAAAAATATTTCCGTATATCATCGTAGAACGGCAGTACTTATTTGATTAATTCTTGAAAGAAAACGTTTAAAAAAGCATACAAAAGAGTGAATAATTCGTTTAAAAAGAATCCATATAAAAAAGTTATTGAGTGTATATTGAGTGTGATAGACTTGTATACAAATACGGCAATAGCTATTGAAATAGATATCCTAATTTGTAAAGTGTGGATGCGGTTTAGGGTTAATGTGTGTCGACTCGTTACGGTATTTACCTCTGACGTGCGATATTTAGGCCTCAGTGGTTTTCAAGGATCGCGGAACATGTGATCCGAAGTTACATTTGTTAGGTAATTATTGTCATTTTCTAATATTGATTTTACCTTGACAATGTATATATTTTGGAACGGCTTTGTAAGTTTTCGTATATCGTTTACCATATGTGTCTTGCTTTCTCCATTTAGACATATGGTTTATATTTATCGTACAAGCCAATTTGATATGATGGTTTATATTTTATTTTCAGCTTACCAACTCTAAATAGAGGAGAGTTAATTCCATACATGATGGTACCGACTTTTCTTATATCCGCCTGTCTATCATTCTCAGGTTCAATATCTGTCACCAAGAATTTGTAAGTTTATCCGAAAGGACAGTGTCTAATTTAATATTGTCGTCAAGAGATAGCGCTAGTAGTCGATTAGATCGCGCTCTCGATAGCCTTTCTTAATAATGTATGGTTCCGTGCGATAGTTTGTAACGTTGTTCAGGACTCGCTCCGTCGTCAAGTGCGCACGAGGACACCTACACCAGAAGCTCCGCGACACCGCCTATCCTGCGCGACGATGCGCCGCACTAGCGCCGCCGCGTCGACTTCGTCGAGTCGACGCACCAAGAAAAGAGACGCCACTATGCCTCCGACTCTGTTGGGACATACAACACCTAGCCTGCCTACGGAACCCGCCGCCTCTACGAAACGAGATGCCAATATGCCTCCGACTCTGTCGGGACATATATCACCAAGCTTGCCTACGGAACCCGCCGCTTCTACAATGACGACCTCCGCAATCTCTACCGGACTCCGTACCGCTTCGCCTACGCCGCAGCAGAAGCCACCCACGCCGCTATCGCGGACCTCGGAGACGCTACAGAGGCCGTCCGGAGGGCCGTCAACTCCGGCAGACGCGTAAGAGAGTGATATGCTCACTTTCGCCCAACTAATTGTAGATGGGGCGCTGTCGGAGGGGATGACCCGCTGGATGGCGCTGTTTCTGCGCCTCCTTGAGAACGCGAGACTCGGCAGGAATCCTTCCGTCGAAGATGCATCGGCGATGATAGACGTAATAACAGTGGGACGTATTACTCTGCCTCCGATTCGAGACGATCAGGATAGCCCCTTCGATAGAGCGCTGCGCCGGAAGCGCAGCGAGCCCGAGGCTGGGCTCGCCGCGACAACCGCGTACGCGCAAATCTCGCCAAACGCCCGGTCTCCAGACATAAAGAAGCCCAGGACGGTCGAACCGACGCAACGGTTCCCGTCACGCGTTACCGCCGCCGTTATCCCAGCGACACAGGTGCCCGCAGCATCCGCGTCCGCTCCGCCGCGTAGGGCTGATCGGGATCAGCCCGCACACGCCCCCGCAACACCTGCGCGTTCGCATGAAGCAATGAAGTCTCAAGACCAACATACCGCGATACCAGCGCCACAAAGCTTCCCGACAATAGTCGTGCATCACCTACCTCAATGGCGAGTGCACTTCTTGAAACTAGCGGAACTACTAGAAGTCTGCCAGCCGCCAGCTAGGCTTGTCAAAGGAGTTTTTAACTTCTTCCCGACAAGCCACAAGGAGAACCGAATCATTCATGATTATCTCACGAAGATCGAGACTGAAGGCGGTGTGAGATGGTCCGCCCCCCATCCCCCGCCGAGAGCAGCCCTGAACCACAAGCCGAGCAAGGAAGCACGGCCAATGAATACCCGCAACCAGCAATCACGTCACCTCGGCAGCGCTTTCCCCCGATCGTCGTGGAGCGACTGCCCAGATGGGCAGAACACCTCAGACATCTGGCAGAAAAGCTGGAACGCGCGCCGAACGCCCGTCCGTACGGGAAAGGAATACGATTCATCCCGACGGATTTAGAGGAGAGTCGTATGCTCACAGATTACCTCGCCGGATTAGAGCGAGATGAGGGAGTGAGTTGATTTACTTACTCACTCCCCTCTGAACGAAGCCTCAAGGTCGCAATACGCGGTCTTCCAGAAGATTCTAACCCAGACGACATAATCCAAGCGCTCCGGGATAAAGGACTGCACCCGGAATGCGTCCGGGAAATAAAAGGGAGAAAAGGAAGACAGAGGAGCATCTTCTTCTGCTCCCTAAAAAGATCGCCAAATGATACTCCCTTCAGAGTCTACGAGATTAAGGAAATCGCCTTCATGAGCGTGATGATCGAAGGGTGGCGTGGGAAGAGAGGCCCGGCACAATGCCACAGGTGCCAGCAGTTCCGGCACTCTTCCCACAACTGCCACCGCCCCGTCGCATGCGTGCGATGCGGAGGCCCACACTTCGCGCACCAATGTAAGCGCCCCAAAGAAGAACCGCCAACCTGCAGTAATTGCAGGGGCGCCCACCCCTCCAACAACTCAACCGCATGTCCGGTATACAGGAGGGAATTCAGAAACCGCAGAGCAGGCACCGCCGCCCGGTCAGGTGATACCGGAAAAGCGAAGGTGCCCGTGACGCAAACACATGTGAACGTCGAGGAGTCAGCAACAGGTAGCCTGATGGCACCCACTAACAACCCTCCCACACAAAGATGCCCGAGAAGAAAAAGAAGCAAGAAGACGCCGCGCTCTGAAGAACGCAATAAATAAGAGGCCTGATGAAGAGGTGACACTTCATTCACCCCCGCACAGATTCCGAATGCCTACAGATTCCGATAAAACCACAAGCCGCCGTTACCACATCACCACAAAGAGCATGTTTTTAATGCAACCCAAGGATCGGCCCGTTTTCACGGGCTGCAAAGGAAAGGCCACTGAAGGAGGCAGAACGCCTCGACACAGTTTCCTAATCCGCCCTCGCAAGGGGGTGGAGTGAGATGACCAGAGCAGTAACGTTGTTGTTTTCTAAAGTTAAAATATATAAGTGAAAAGTATAGTGAAGTGTTTAATTAGTGTTCTGTTGTGTTGTGATACCTTAAAGTAAAATTTCGTACATGGTGCCGAAACTCGGGATGGACTTTGGACTTGGAGTTTTTAAAACACTTAGAATAATTCACGATAATAACAACTGGGACTTAGAAAAAATTCAATCGATTTGGACTTAGAAAAATTTCAATCAGTTTGGACTTAAAAAAATTCCAATCACTTTAACTTGTAAAATTTTTTAAGATATAATCAAGATAGAATATTGAAGTGATTTGAAATTAGAAATTTTTAACGCATTTGGGACTTATAACTATTGAGACACACAACAGTTTATCCGAAACGTTTTGAAGGATTATTGAATTTTTATAAACTTTTCTTGTCTCATAAGTTAACTAGTTGTATCGTACTTTAAACAATTTGAGTGTTTTACATAAATATGGCTGCGAAGTTAATTAAAAGCCAAACAGAATTAGCTGTGAGATTAAAAAAGGCACAAGAGAACTTTTATAAGAGCCCCAAACTAAGAATAACAAAATCTTATATAGACACACGGATTGTTACATTGGATGAGTTATATAAAGAATTTAAGAATAATCACAAAGGATTAGTACAAGTAGTTACCCCTGAACAACACGAAGTTTCGCCTTATTTTAAAGATGACCATTATGATAATTTTGAAGAATTATATACAGACGCACGAACTAAAGGAAAAGCTTGAAGAGATTTTAGATAAGTCCATATAAGAGAGCCGTAAGTCCACAAATGATGACTCACTCGACAGTACTGCGTTGTCGAAATAACCATCTGGCACGTGCAAACAAATGCGTGCGTCATGCGCGGCTGACGGATCGCAACTCCTTTTCATACTTCGGTTCAACAAATCAATAAGAAAACCGATGCTTTATGTCCTTTGTGTGGCGAGAATCATTACATAAATTTGTGTAAACTGTTTACGACAAAAATGATACAGCAAAGAAGAGATTTGATGCAAGCTAAAGGACTTTGCTTTAATTGTTTACAACCTAGTCATGTGGTTAGCAAATGTATACAATCGATGAGCTGCAAAAGGTGTGGAAGAAGACACAATACGATGTTACATTTTGATAAGGAAGAATTCACAGAAAACACTGATAGTATACAAGGAGAAAACAAACAAGGAATGGAGAATGGAAATGCGTCTACAGTAGGACAAAGAATTATAGCGAATTTTGCAAAATACGAAAGTAACAGTTATAACGTTCTTCTGGCGACTACATTACTTAAGTCTCAGACAAACAACTACGTGACATGTTTGATCGCGCCAAATCAAGCTTGCCTACCCAAATTGCTGAATTACTTACACTACAATCTACTACTTGGAATTTTATACCGCCACAAGCACCCAATTTTGGAGATCTTTGGGAAGCCGGAGTTCGTTGTGCTAAAACCCATTTAAAGAAGGTTATAGGTGATAGTGTTCTTACATACGAAGAATTAGTTACGATATTAATCGCAAATCGAAGCATGTCTAAATTCACGGCCTATTTCTGTTATTAGTAGTGAAGTAGATGACCCTCTCCCGTTGACCCCAGGTCATTTTTTAATTGGGGAACCTATTTTAAACATCAGTTATGAAAGTTATATTAATTGTAATTTTAATAAATTAGAGAGATGGAATTTAACTTAAAAAATTGTTTCCGATTTTTGGCAAAGGTGGTCGAAAGACTATTTATTAAATTTAAATCAAAGGTATAAATGGAACTCCAAATTGCAAGAACCTAATATAAATGATATATGCATTGTTCGAGATCATGATGTACCGCCTTCTAAATGGATACTTGGTAAAATTGTTAATAAACATGTGGGACCTGATAATGTAGCGCGTGTAGTACCTATCAAATGCAAGAATGGATTCATTAAAAGACCCTTAAACAAAATAAGCATTCTAGATAAATAATTGCAGTGCATTATAGTTGATTGTATGTATATTGTCAAGGTGGGCGGTATTGCCATGCATATAAGGTTAAATTTGATAGCTTGAGTTAAAATGTTTTATTTACTTCTGTTTAAGTGCTAATATTGTATAGAAGCATTATTTGTGTATGATTATGTCGGTCGGTGATTAGAATTTATCGTTTTGCTTTTTTTTGTTTTTGTTTTATATTCAGTGTTAAGTATAATTTTGAAAGGACTAGTCCTTGGTGGGTGGATTGTCTAATTTAATATTGTCGTCAAGAGATGGCGCTATTAGTCGATTAGATCGCGCTCTCGATAGCCTTTCTTAGTAATGTATGGTTCCGACCGATAGTTTATAACGTTGTTGTTTTCTAATGTTAAAATATATAAGTGAAAAGTATAGTGAAGTGTTTGAAGTGTTTAATTAGTGTTGTGTTGTGATACCTTAAAGTAAAAATTATCCTTTTTTCGCAAGTTTAACCTAACCTAACCAAAGCGAGACGAACAAGATGGCGAACATTCAGCGAGCGCGGTGCATTTAAAACATAACCTTTTTAAAGCGAGTATTTAATACGTATTTAACTTTTTTGTTATAACACCGAATGTGTTTATTATCGTAGGCAAAAATGTCGATGAGATTGTAGTCAAAATGTATGTAAAAATTAATATTTCTCTTTTCCATAGAATCAACTGAACTACATCCTTTACATGTCTTAATCACATTGAGGGTGAGTTTCGGACGCTCTGTATTATTATTTAAGCAATATCAAAAATAGTACCTTTCAAAACTATCTATTAATTTCTAACTATGTTTTAATCTTAGTTCTGTTTATTTCTGTTTTAAATAAAGGGAATCAGGCGATTACAGTTCCGTGAAATATCATATTTATTACGACTATCACTCTTGAGAATTATAGCGCAAGTGCGGGAGTATTATTTTCACAGTAGCTTTTATGGTTACGCCGTAAAACTCTTGCGCTATGATTTCCGTCATAATACGTCTAAAATCCAGCGGGTCTATTATTCGTCAGTCGTCTCTCACTCGGAATGAAAGGCGTAAAACAGTTTTACACTCGATATAAAGAACATTTGTACGATTATGTACCAAGCGGAACACGTTGACGCTGAGATGGACTCAGAGAATCTAAGATAGAACTAATCTGTTAATAATTCTCTAATGGACATGTCACATTGCTTTAAAATAACGAATGAATATTACATTAAAGATAACACGTCTAAAACAGTGTTCGGATTGCTATCTTTCAGTATGTTTAGTGGTATGCACTGATACAAGGACAGTTCTGAATCTGACTACTTTGAGGTCTTCCCAAAAATAAAACGAGATCGAGTTGAGGTGTATAATGAAAACTTTAATTGAATTACAATTTCGTGCTTTATATGTAGTCGTACGTTATTCTGGACACTGCCTTTTAGTTTTGTATAGATTTTAACAACCACCATCTCTTGACGTCTTATGTAAACATACTACTCTAAACAACTAGAGTATTCATCTATTATTATCGTCGATTGATAAATTACTCTATTTGTCGCTGCCAGGTTCAATTTATGTGGAACAGTACAACAGACAAAAACATGTTCATCGGCTATACAAAATGATAAAATATGATTGCAAATCTTTTTCTAATCTAGGCGGACTACCACTCTCAAGTTTAAAACTAGTCACCAAGCACCTGTTAGTATGTTCCGACAGCTGCACTTCAGAACCTGTTTCTTAGTTGTTAGTTCGTGTTAGGTCAGCTATACACAATTATCAGATATGATTGTAAGGTTTTTTCTAGTGTAGGTGGACTACTACTCTCAAGTTCAAAATTTGTCACAAAGCACCTGTTAGTGTGTTTCGACAGCTGCACTTCAGAACCTGTTTCTTAGTTGTTAGTTCGTGTTAGGTCAGCTATACATAATTATAAGATTGATTGTAAGGCTTTTTCTAGTGTAGGTGGACTACCACTCTCAAGTTCAAAATTTGTCACAAAGCACCTGTTAGTGTGTTTCGACAGCTGCACTTCAGAACCTGTTTCTTAGTTGTTAGTTCCTGTTAGGTCAGCTATACATAACTATAAGATATGATTGCAAGGCTTTTTATAATGTTGGCGGCTATCACTATCAAGTTTAAAGTTAATAACCAAGTAACTGTTAGTGGGTTTAGACAGCTGCTATTCAAAGCCAGTCCTCTTTAGGCTTAGCATGTTTATCATCTTAGACCACATCGTATTTCATAAACTTATAGGCTGTAGTGATTAAATTTGAGTCAGATGGATTACATGACATAAAAATCATATAAGCAGATTTTAAAGGATTTCTGCATTTTATATAAAAAAGAGAATGGAGCAACATTTTGAAAAATTAACCGGTAGGTGGTAAAAGAGTAGTAGCACATTTGGTAATAGATTTGTACCAATTTTTTGTGCATCCAATCCGACCCTGTCGTTCTGTTCGTAAACAGCTTTATCGCTCGTAATGTGACATATTATCTGTTATAAAATGTTCTACATCTTTTAATGTATATCCACATAACTAAATTCACCAACGAGCAGAGTAGTATTTCTGGTTTGATGAAAATTAATAATTAAATTATGGTTATTTTATTTTCTTCCCAACATCAGGGATCAAAGCGATGAAGTATTTACATAATTAAAAATATTTTTTTTTTTCATGGACTGGTAAGTATATGAAGACCATACAATTATTACAGTGCAACCTCTTTTTTTTTCGATCTGACTACGCTATTGACCCAGCAAGGTCTTCAACAGCTTCACCCGACTATGCGGTGCAACCTCGATATAACAAATCCGACAGTAACTCGTAAATATTCATAATATCAAGACATTCGTTAAACTGATATTTGTTATATTGAGGTAAGGTTGATATAAAATTTGTTATAAAGAGGTAAGGAATTGACGAAAAGTTTTCGGTATTGTTTTAATCAGTTTAACACACATTCCTCTGCGTCATTGTGAGTACAAATGCATGATTTTAATCTTCTACTGTTCACAGGTAAACCACTTTCTTCCGGAAACTTATCTTTGAATTTTATAGTTGAAGCCATTGTACTTGCGGGAATCCCGAACTTATTAGCTATGTCTAATTTATTCCTCGTAGGATTTTTGTCAACATAATTAATAATGTTTCGCTGTTCTGCGATTGATAAGGAACCTTTTACATTTTTGAGCCATTGAAACTATAATCTTCAACAATAGTGACGAGCAGCACTGCTTACATTATTTTCCATCAAACGACTTCAACGGTGTTATTACAAAAAAGTTAAATACTTGGTTTAAAAAACGTTTCGTACGAAATTCACCGCGCTCGCCCGGAGTAAGATCGCGTTACCCTTTTTTCGTAAGTGTAACCTGACCTAACCAAAGCGAGACGAAAGAGCAAGATGGCGAACATTCAACGAGAGATCTTTTTAAAGCAAGCGTTCAAAACGTGTTTAACTTTTTTGTAATAACACCGCAATTGTTTTACGAGAAAAGCGTGTCGAAACCTGTCGCGACTGAATCACATACTATGGGATTTAGGGTCATATTGATGAGAACGTTGTATAGAGGTTTTGAGTTGAAAAAATTCATTAATTAGAGGTATTCACACCTTTTCTGATAGTTGAAAATTCGTTGTAAAAAGGTTATTCGTAAAAACATCGTAATGTAAATATATTATATACACTGACCCTCATGGACAATTCAAGGGGATTATGAAAAATTTGTTAAATCGAGGAAGTCGTTAAATTGAGGTTCGTTATATTAAGGTTGTACTGTAATACGAAACCGTTTTCACGGAGCTACTGTGAATAATTGATGACCTTTAATATTTAATAAACTACACTCGGAACGTTTAGATAAATTTTTAAAAAGCATAATGGTTCAACCGACCCTTTTTATATGCGTTATCATATGTTTTGCGTATTCATTTATATTAATAGATGAAGATAAACACAGTTCAGGACCTTGTAAACTTCTTTAAGCGCATTCAGCGGTATTTTTGGCGGGAGATACATTTATAATTTCGCGTCTTGACATGCTAGTAAGCATGACCGGCCATATTGGGTCTGCACGGCTTTTGTCAGTCTAGCGACGCGTAGTTTATGGTCCTGTGTACATACATGTAGTATATATATTTTGCAGCTCATCATACGTTTCATCGATTAATAGATATTTTTAAAATGTAAATAATTTTTGCTCCGAGTGCCAATAGATGTGAAAATCACACTAATGTCATTAATTTCATTAAACAAATTCTGAAATTGAAATATCGTTGTTATTCACACTATAATTAAGTTATAACTTCAAAAGAGAACACAGTTATTTAATTGCATTAAGTTTTCACTTCTATCGGCAGTCCTTCTGACCGCCAAAATTTTTTTATTGTTTAATGGCTATTGGAAAGCTATGGTATTACAATAAAAAAATAGAAATAGTTACTTTTCTTCAAGTCATCGAAAAGTCTAAGCCTTTATTTATAAGTCTCTACTTCACGATCATTGAGTTTACAATCGACAATAATTATACAAAATTAATTACAGTTTTACTAATTTGAAAAAACAACAACAGTAGATACATATAATTATTCTATATAAACGTATGAAGAAGAGGCTTTAATTATGATTATGGTTGAATTTCTAAAATCGAACGATTATTAGGTCTATGACAAGTGTATTATTATATTGCTTATTTCTGTAGTGTATAGTTCAGTTAAGAAAATGCCCTCTAAATAATTAACTATGTAGCTCTAGATTGTTTCAACTAATATTGTAATGGTAGGCCTACACAACGAATAACAGATTTTTAAAGGCCTCATCGTTATTTTGCTGTTTATTGGCCACTATTCGTTATTATTATAAATAACGACCATTGTGACCCGGTATTGAATAGCAATAGATATAAAAGAAGGAAGATCGGTTCATGTTGCTCATATTTAAAATCACGAACGAATATTCATTTCACTATTGTATCAACTTTAGAAATTGCAATACGATATAAAATACCAGACTAATTAGTAGTAATTAGTAGCAGAATAATTGACAACAGGTTATAACAATAACTGTTGTAAAATAACTCAGTATTGTTATATAAATGTTATTACCTTCTATATATATATCAGACAACATTTCCATTTGATTTTTAGCGGAATCTTAGTCTGTCAACAAATGGATTTTATATTTTATTGAGAATACTGTATTGTTTTACTCTATATTTTGTAATTAGTGGTGTTTTATGTAAAATAAGTCCAGTTATTATAAACCAATGAAGTAGATGAAAATGAATACCACAGACAATGAATTCTGAGATGCCACAAAAACTCTATGGAAATTTCTAACAATGCACCACCATCTTGTTAGAACATTGAAGTCATCACAAGGTACTTATAATATGACCTACTCTCCAATGACAGTTATAATTAAGAAGATCGGTCTCTAAAATAAAATTTCAAAAATTCCATTCAGCTATATTTCATATGGATTTTTGAACGTCAGGTTACTTTATCAAATAATAATAATAAATTAATAACGATTTTTAAAATAAATCAGCAATTTTTAAATTACTTTGTCAAGCGAAAACTCGTTACAATAAAGAGTAAGGGATCGATTAATAACGAAACCAGCAGGAAACCACGTCGAGGGATTGGACGCCAGTCACCAACTCGATTACAAAGGGGCATTATTTAACACCCCTAAGTGTTGCCACGCTGCTGCTGTCCCTTACCCTGATAGAATATCTTTATTTTTATTTTTGACTTTCAAGTTTCAGATAATAAAACTCTGTAAAAACCTGAAAGAACTTGTCTACTTACAATATATTTCCATTATCACTAAATTGTTTCGTGAAACAAGATCTTGTTTGTGGTAGAGGTACATTGATAGCAGTCTACTAAGACTTTCTGCCTCACTGTTTATTTCTATTGTATAAGTGTGTGTGGGTGCATGCAAGTATCGAAATTAGAGTAGACGTATATAACTTCATTACTAAACACGATAAAATGACATTTTATTTTGTACTTTTTTATATATGTTTGCACCTTTTTAGGCAACATATGTCGGCTTAAGTCAATTGAAAATACGTGCGTCTCGTAATATGCGTTTTAATTTTACGTTTTACAATGGCTGTTTATGTGCAACTAATTGTAATGATCTTGTAACGAACTATGCGCTTTGTTTTTATTGCTTAGTTTTGTTGATGCTACGCTCCGGGTGTCGCGATGTTGATTTGAAGCGTGAACAATATAATTGGGCTATTATGTAAATATATAACATAATGTCTATTTTATATCTATTTTAAATAAATGTTACTTACTTGCTTTACGTTATTGGCATTGCACTTGTGATCGCACACATTCATCTTTTTATTTCAAACAAAACATAAAAATTTAGTATATTTATTTATACATATTTCAAATGAAGTATTTTGTTGGCTGAATTTGTCAAAATGGCCATGGTTTTTAATAACGTAAACAATACAATTAAAAAACTGCAAGGTTTATATCTTCATTTGTCAATTTATTATCTTAAAGCTTTCCGGAATTTTTAATCCAATCCTGGCAACTCTGAGTGTTGATGTTATGTTTGCAAATATACAAGAGCTATTTGTGAACGTTGATGACACTCTCGAAAGTTATAAGGGATTTTTTTTACAAAGTGTTTTTTATATCAAAATTGAAGTTTCAAACTGAATGATTCGATATTTGATAGAATAATAAAAATAAAATTCATATAATTGATAGATGAGACCTAAAACAGTAAAACTAAAAACTGTATTCAAGACGTTTGTCTGCTTTATTTTCTATAGTAATATTATAAAGAGGTAAAGATTGTGAGTTTGTGATGTTGTAGGAGGTAATCTCAGAAGCCACTGGTCTGATTTGAAAAATTCCTTGAGTGTTGTAAAGCTCACCTATCATCACGCTAAGAGCAATATATATGCAAAGCACTAATGAATAATGTTTCAAAATGGTTTTTTTTTCTCTGGAGAACTTCCGCTGCGTGTTGGCGTTCGCCCAAAGTAACTATTCCACGCAGGGGAAGTCGCGGGCAGAGGTTATTCTATAACAAAACCTTTATTATCAACTATTTTCCCGTAAGATAATCGGTCACTTCCTTAATGTAGTAGTGTGACGGTAGATGTCTTATACTTTTTTCAAAACATAAGCTATAAAATCTAAAATTATTTATTTGCATTTGACCGGCATTTTTAGATAGTTATATACTAACAAATATAAAACTAAACAATCTATTGCACTTTATAATGTAGGTATTGCTGTATCGTACACATAATAAGTACTATTTTTTTTTTTAATATTGTCGTAAAGTTAATTATCTGATTGTATAATAAATAAAAGTTATTTTATTATAATATAATAGTTTGCTGGAATAAAACTTTTCAATTTAAAATGAACTCTACAGTTTTGAATGCGTCTTCACACCTATACATTTGTCAAAAAACTGCGTTCTGTCTTCTAACATATAGCACTTTCCAATTATCTTACCATTTATACTCTTAGCTTAATCATAAGTGCATTTCTTTGACAGCAATGTTTGCTTCATATTAACGAAAAACACATCACAGACATTTTCACTTTTATAATATTGGCAAAGATTATCATACTTCCTACACAGACGTAACTCAATATAGGTACCTTTATAAAATATGGTATCTACAAATATGACAATAAGATATTGGTTATTGTTATTTTTTCTGTATATATTATGAAAAAATGCATTTTTCTGTTAACATTACATTGCAAGTATGAAACAATATTTATTTATGCATAAAAAAGCGCTCTTCATAATTTCCATTATTAAGAAAGATAAACCAATCTGATATTATTTTTCCGGAATATCCATTATTATTTTTTATCTAATACAATTTTCTAAGAACTATTTATTTTGCCTATAATTGATGCATGATTTCTTATTAAATTGTAGCGTGCACGTTCAATATCTCGTTCCGTATGTTTTCAGTTGTCGTCTTGAAGAAGTTTCCAACGCGGGGATCGTGTTCTTATGGTTTCATGACGCTTATACAACACTTTCAAAACGCAATTATTCTTTATTCAGAGACAAACTAATTAGAATAGTTTAGTGTAATGACTCTTCGATTTGGTGGCAGGATTTTCTAATGCACGCCTCGCTAGCTACCACCCTCAAGTTAATGAACGGTGTCCAAGTCTCGGTAATAGCAACCATAGGTGAGCTCAGGTAGTTACATATAAACCCTAGTTTATCTCTAGGTTTACCAAGTCGTATTACGTCACAAACTCGTTTAATATCAAATATAGTAATTACTAATTATCATAGTAATATATAGTACTATAAAGTAAAATAATACTATAAGAAAGCAATTAGTATTATAATTTTAGGTATTTAAGACATTACCGGTGTTATTACAAAAAAGTTAAATACGTATTAAATACTTGCTTTAATAAGGTTTCGTACTAAATGCACCGCGCTCGCCCGAGACAAGTTCGCGTTATCCTTTTTTCGCAAGCTTTTTTTTTTTTAAACGTGGGGAAATCCCTTATTGATACCCATCCTCCCGGGAGAGAGAGTAGGTTATGTTCGACTCGTACGTACTAAAACCCCACGGTCTACGTCTTCCGCTATAGTTGAGGCGGCACGAGATCTCTATAGACTTCATCGTGCCGCCCCAGCGGTTGGCCCAGCAGCAGAAGTGCCGGTACCGGGCCTCGTCTTATATAAGGAGACAGCCGGGTACACACCGGCCGCCTTCTTCGTCCGCCGGACCTGTGCAATGGGAAGTTGAACCCCCCGACCCACCTATCCCTAGGTCCGGCTATGGTGGCGGGAGAAGGCGCGTGAATTGGCGCCTCCTCCTACCAGTTCTTCTTTGGCGGAGAGGGCCGCTTAGCAGGTCCTCCTCGCGAACCCTCTCCGCCACCTCCTTCTGCGAGACGACCTCCTCACAGAAGGAGGCAACAACATTCCACCCATTCTCGCTGCCGAGCATGGCTTTGACGACGCTCGACAGCGAGAGATCATCACCTACCGCCGCAGCCAGAATGCGGCGTCGCTCCTCCCGCGCGGCACATTCGGAAAGTGTGTTCTGCGCGGTGTCGGGTTCAACGCCACACAGGTACCAACCGAAGCACCTGCCCGGTCAGCACCTGCACCAGACGAAACGACAGGGAGCCCCATCGTCGATTGCACCATTTGGGCAGGACCGAGCGGACGGCGTCGATAGTATATCGACCGTACTGCGCGTCCGCCAGGTCCCGCCCCCACCTCTCCATCCTTAACCCTCTCTCATACTTTCTTCTCTGCTCCAATTCCCTGGGAGCTAGAAGCTCTCCCATCTGCATCAAGCACTTCCGCCTCCAGCTCCCAGGGAAGAGAGCCAGCCAGCACCATGGCCGCTGCAGAGGATACTGTCCGGTAACCCCGTATCACCCTCAATGCCACAGTACGTTGCGCGGCTCACAACGCACGGATATTGGTGGCGTTGAGGGCGTCCACCCATAACGGCGCCCCGTAGGCGGCCATGGACCGCACCACCCCCATGTATAGGCGGCGACAGGTGGTACCCGGCCCCCCCCGTATTGGGGAGGAGTCGTCCGAGCGCCGCTGCCGCCCCAACTATGCGCGGTCCGAGCCCCATGAAATCCCCCCTTATGTCGCACGCACGTGTAAGTGTTCCCCCTGTTGAGGAAGGACAACCCATGTTGGGCTGCCCACTCCTCAAGGGCCTCGCCACGCAGGTTCGTGGCCCCCACTCCCCACGCCTTGGATTTGGCGTTAAAGTCGCCCAGGGCGACGATGCGGAGCGGTTCTAGCCGCCTCACGACCGCCCCCAGCGTGTCCAGAAAGGACTCGAACTCGGTCAGGGGCCGGTTCGGGGAGAAATAGACCCCGAGGGTCGCAAGACCCCGCGAGGCGACTGCCACGAACCCGGAGCCCCTCTCCTTGACCGAGAGAGGCAGTCCCCCCCCCAGACAATATAGCCACGGAACCGTCCGTGTCCCCGGTCCAGTGAGGCTGAAACTTTATTAATCTTCATACTGTGGCTCAATAAAACCACATTTTAATAAACATACATCTGCAATTAAAAATATATTTTCAGATACACAAGATGACCTAGGGTTGTCACATTATGAGGTATTATGAGGTATTAATTAAGCATATATTTATATATTTCATACCTTGTCAATTTATACAAGTCAGATTCGATCTATAAGAGAAATACATGAGTGTTCGCTATTGTAGTTAAACATATTTACAATCCTTTAAATTATGTAAACCACGTCATTGTAGTTGTTTTATGTGTTTTATATGTTATATGTCGTTTTAGCATTTGACCATCATGAGATAGTGATTTAGTCAAAGCCGAAAACACGTTAAGTATAATGGGAGACTGAATCTCAACCTCAGCTGTCGGAACACACCATTATGTATCTGGCGACAACTTTATAACTTGAGTTTAATAACTAACCAGTCAAGCATTAGAAAAAGCCCTATGTAATGGTCTCGTCACGGTGCTTTCTCGCTTTCTCGTCACGGTTCCTTTATCGAAAACTAAAATTTATCGCGAGGTTCGTATTTAATTATCGACATGGTGTTGGAACATGCAACTACTGAGTTATTATCGCTTATTCTATTAGTTCTTCTAGTTCATAGGTCGCTGGTTCAAATAAGGCTCGAAGGACCATGACAAAATAGATGATTTAAGTGGTTTATAATAATCTGCCGCTAATGGTAAATAGCGAACAGTGGTAGTGAGTCGCGCGTGTTTGATTGCGAACTGAAGTTATACAAATATAGTAAACTAAAACGTTAATGTGCAAACACCACACAGATTATATATATTACCTAACGAGCAGTTCGGTTGTGTAACTTTGAACATACATCTTTGTATAAATATTTTTCTAAAGCTGTGATATAAATAAGTTTGAATAATATCAATATCAGCTAATTAAGCTATTAATCAACTTTGCTTAGACACGTTTCCAAAAGAAGCTATTATGATCAGTTGATAGCGTGCTCTGATACCTCCTTATTTAATGTAGGTTCAAATCCTAGTTATCGGTGAAGGAAAGTATAGTTATGAAACCATAGCATGGTGGTAGGACTTTTACTAAATCCACCTGGCTAATTACCACTTTCAAATAAAAAATCCATTGCCAAGCACGTGTTGCTGTGTTTCTACATTTGAGAGCTAGTTTCCTCTAGGTATAGCATACTTAACATGGCCACATTGTCATTGAACAGCAAATACAATTGTGGTCAAATGCTAAAAACCTATATATTATAATAAAAGTTATCTTTTTTTGATGTGAAACATCTATAGGTGCGGCTAAACCTGATTGTTGACATGGCGAGTATGTAAGACGCGACATCTTAATGTCATGCACAACCAACTGTGCGCAGTCTCTCATGCCGCACTGGACTCGCATACCTATAGTGTAATTTGTGAATTTGAGATTCGTTCGATTCGAACAATTTCGATGTTTCACATCTGCTAGGCGTCCCGTGATGACTTAATTTTTTGTATATCATAGGAGGCAAACGAACAGGCGGGTCACCTGATGTTAAGTGATCACCGCCGTCCATAGACACTAGCAACACCAGGGGAGTCGCAAGAGCGTTGCCAGACTGTGGTTGAGAGAGGGGTAGGAGGTGGGAAGTAGGAGGAAGAAGGAAGAAGGAGGAGAGGAGCTGGGCCTCTGACGCTCTCACTGACCGAGCGGAACGCAACAATTTAAGCACTGCTACTTCACGTTGCTTTTCTGTGGATCGGGTGGTACTACCTCGGGCGAGCCGACCCATTCATGCTGAAACCAGTAATAGCTTCAGTGTGGCTCTACCACCTACAAGATACATTAGTTTTATGTTGATAACTTTGTAATAATAGTATTACATGACTAAATTCTAGTGCTGAAGTAGAATGCGGTGATTCAAGACAAACATTTTAATATCACAAGGGTTAAGTAAAAAAAACCTAATGAAATTCCCATAGTAGCCGCAAGTGTGAATAAAAGAATCCCAACCCTAACCACCATTGTACTTATTACGAAGCTGTCGACAAAATCTCCCACTCGGCAGTTTATCAAAGATAATCTCACCCAACAGATACTTCGATCACGTTAAACGAATTTATATCCAATAAAAACGGTCTATGAAAAGCTCAGGAATTGGTAGAGGTGTATGAAATTTTTCTTATTATATTTGTTCTGTTCGGAAATTATCCGGTGACCTTTTTAACGAGGTCTTTTTTAAAGATTACCTTTGCCGTTTAATCGACGTGAAATTTATACGCTTTGAATACTCACAATATAATAAATTATATACTGTAGAATTGTGCTAAAATTACAGGGAATCAAAAACGCAATCATATGCCTATTTTTTGTCTATGTTTTTGATTGTCTTGTTATTCATTTAAATTTTTTAACTGGCAACATTATTTCCTTTTTATGTTCCATTGATCCTTTGCTATTTTTATATTTAAAACACAATAAAACGAGTGGGTATTAAGATGGTTATTGTTACATAGCCGCTAATAATATCTATGATTTTATTTTAGTATTGTTCAAGTGCACTCTAATAATTCGGTGTACTGTCAATGCTTCTTAGCTGTAAGGAGATTAGGTTATGACAGGACTGACATACCTCTAATGATAATCTCCATTAATAAAAGATAAAAAAAATATAAAAACATACGATAGTCATTATAACAACATTCGCGTGCACTATCAAATTACTCATTCTAATGCCAATAATACACGCAAGCTGTTAATTATAAAAATTGCTGTAATTAACCCCCAGCAGAGGTTAGAGATAAAGGTCGCAATAAGCCGGTACTAAAAATACACCTGTACTGTTCCGTCGAAGGTTCTCCCTTTAAATATCCAATTACGCGGGGAGTCGGTCGTGATAAAAATAAGTTTTCTTTAATTAAAAATTCCGGGTCCGATTCTGGATACGTCAAAACTATTAAAGTGAGATTTCAGTTTTACACTATTTACTTCGTATATTATAATATTTGATAATACATTAGAATTGATTTCTTACGTTTTTACGCGTTACGTGTACTTTTAAACCGATCATCATGTAATTTTACATAAAGCGTGTATATAATCCTAGATACAGGAAATGACATAAAGTTCCCTTTATCCAGGAAAACAGTACTGTTCTCGAAAGATAGATCTGATTTACATTAACATAAGGAAAGCCACTTTGGAAACTAATAATAATATAAACAAGAAACTTTGTGATAATGAAGGATCTTTGTTATTATTTTACGGAAAAACTAAATACCGAATTAAAATAAAACGTCATAGTAATGTAGTTTATACGTTAGAAAACCCAATCAGAATACAATATAAAACTCAACAGAATAGCTAGGCTACACTACAGGCTAGCAGGCTAGCGCTATCTAGTTGCGAGTTAGGGTACAATGCAGCGGTCCCTTACACTGTGGAATGTTGCAACACACTTGTGTGTGTTGCGATGTTTACTAATAAAACTTTCTTATTTGATACCAAAAAGTTTGCATATACGATTCTCGTGAATTTATAAGATATAGCGTAAAATCTTGTCCATGTAGAAACCGTTGTGTTGTTTTTTCATGATGATTAGCAGTGGCGGGTTTGTCCTAAGGCCCAGGAGGCCTGGGCCTAGGGCGGTCAGATATTAGGAGCTGCCAGTCGTAACAAAAATGTACTAATGATAACAAGAAATAACTCAAAGTACGTAAATATTCTAAAGGTTCGCGCACATTATAGTGGGCCGCACTGCACCGCATTGTATAACAAAAATCCTTAAAATAAGTTGATTAGAAGTAAATTCATGATGTCCTTTGGCGGTCAACACTGTAAATCCGCCACTGATGTGATGTGATTAGTCGAGCGATATTGATGCTTATTAAGAGAGTAAATAGAATGGATTACAAATAAAATATAAAAAGGTATTCACAAACTTAAAAAAAAAATTTTTTCGTATTATTTACAAACTAATAGATTAAAATTATTGTTTCCAAATTGATATCGTTTCATAAAATTATATACTATCTGAATTTAATAAAATTAAAGATAATTATATGAACGCAGTTACGAACACCAAACGACTAATTAACAGAGATATTATTAAAACAACCAAAATTTTTACGAACATCATCGAAAACTAATAGCTAATTACCGAAGTTATTAAAAAAATGGCAAAGTAAATCTCATCTGATTCATGGTGACCGAACACGGAGGATTATTAATAAAATTCTGTATGGCTTATGCCGATGAGATTAAAGATAATCCTGATTTTTTTCCTTTCATGTTATTTACGATTCTTTTAAATTAATTAACGCTGACTCAACGACACGAACACGAACCTTTTTAATTGGATAATTTCACAAGTATTTCGGCTCGAAATCAGTCTTGTATTTTAAAGGTAGATGAAATATAATTACTCTGCAGACATTTCAGATATAAACTTATTATTTATATTTTTAAATTCAATACTACTGTTCTATTTCTTTATTTACTAGGGCGAATTGGGACAACAAAAATATTATTAAGTATTACTGGAATATGATCATATTACTAACATAAAATAATATTAAATTTATATAATTCAGGCAACGAACTGACAACTTCGTTATCATTAAATTACACTATTAAACTTGACAATAATTCTAGCGCCATCTAGCGTCTTTAAGAACTAATATATGAATATTGTTATTTATATGGAGTATTGTACAAATATTGTATATCTGAGACGTAAAGATCTTGAATTATGATGAATAGAGAGGTTTTTTTTCTTTATACTTGGCAATCTATCTTTCTGATTATTACTGCCATTGTCACGTAATCAATAAGTACCCGGACGACCGAGCCTAGCTCGGTTCTTTAAAAAACAATTATAAATCAAAATAAATTGTTAGGTTTGCCTTATAGAATTAGCATTTTTTTTACAAAAATAAAAAAAAAGATACCCCTTTTGCTGTCACTCGGATTCGAACTACGGTTACACGGATTTACGAAGCAACCGATTTGCATCTAATCAAATTTTTGTTTTGACAGCGAAATTTACCTTCATATTGTAGGTATATTTTTTGATTGTCTGAAATGAAATGAAAAGAGTTTTCCTTTAATAAAATCTAGCTAGATCGATTTATTGTCCCCGAAACTAAATACGTACTAAGTTTCACGGTAATAGATGACGCCGTTCCCGAGATCCTGAATATATACAAATATAAAAATATACAAGAATTACTCGTTTAAAGGTATTAGATATCAAAAGCGTCGTGCGATCGTTTCAATCACGATCATCATCATCGATTCACTTCACTTTTACACAATAACACAAGATTATGAACAAAATATAAAATTTACTACATGACAGACTGAAATCCCGCCAAAAACTCAAAATAGAGAGTTATAAATACAAATTTTGATTCCTCGAGGGTATGAAAAAAAAGTTAAAAGTATAAAAACTTTTTTGCGATTTCGAATCCTATTTCAATAATAAATATGGTATTTTTCACCTCTCATAAACGATATGGTACATAAATTCCTTTGTATTTAAAGAAACTGACATTCTCAAAAATATAGGTCATTTTGAAAATGGAACAGGAAAATAACAGCACAGAGACCTCATGTAGTACGACAATAGGAACCCATCGAAGTATGAACTGCCGTATGCAGCCTTTGTTTCCTCTCACCTTTGTACATACTAAAGAGCAACTAGCAAGCGACAGACACTAATGAGAAGAAGTTTTAATAAGGCCGTGGATTTCTGTCGAAATATTCGAAATTTGTCAGTAAATAAAATATAGCAACCAACGACGCTACGACAATTACGTGCGCTAACAATTAATGGATAAAATGACTACATTATGAAATCGTTTACAACATCTGTAGACATTGAATAAATTTGAGTATATTTATTTATCACAGAAAAAAAAACATATGTAAAACGTGATGATCGTTCTAACGGCACGACAAAATAGATAAGTTGCACCTACAATTAACATTTTTATGACATTATTTTGACTTACTCGGATCGATATTAATTGCATTGTTATACATATTTTTATATGCTTAATAAAGTTGTTATTTGCTATATATATTCAACGAATTTGCTAAGTATATGGACAATATTTTATCATTGCCTTTGGCGTATGATTTTGAGACTTTTGTAAATTAAATCAAATCCTTGCAAAAGTTAATAAAAAATTTCAATTTGCCTTTGAAATAAATACTTCTTTTTACCTTCGTCCATTTAGGGTATATGCAGTCGCCTTTTTAATTATTATTTATATTAAGAAAGTTTTCTTTAAGCCATAGTTTGTTTTACATTGGAACATTCGTCGAATTTGGCATCTCACAGATAGTACCTGATTCAGACGCCATTCCGATCTGTCGTCGCGACGTATTTGCATCTCAAGGGTTGGGAGTTCAATCCCCAGTTGAATAGAGAGTAGGTTCGAATGCGCTGTGATACCTGATTTACGACGGATGTATAAGAATTGTATATATGTTAGCTCATTTTGCAATGATTCCAGTGCCTTTTGGGTTTATCCGTATATGATTTTTTCACCAATTTCTGCAAACAATCTTATATTTAAGGCGTATCTATTTTCATAATTAATGCTGTGTAAACTCGATGAGAGCTTATTTGAACAACTTTTTGATATGGATTCCGATCCACAAATTAGTTAGACTTTCAGGGAAAGCAAGTTTCTTGGTGATTTTCAGTCGAAAAATCAACGGCAAATAATCAGGTTGTATTGATCTTCTGACTTAACTAATTTAGTCCCAGGTTTCATGTTTTATTCCTATAAGTTAAATCGTCGTCTGCATTATGTAATATGAATCTTATTTCTTCTAATGGAAGCCTAAAATTATTCTTTTAGTTTTATTCTCAAATAAAGGGTTTCTTACAAAATAATCTTTAAGAGTTCAAATGAGAACTTAAACGTCATTAAGGTTTCTGTTACCAAATTTTATAAATTTATTTAATTTCCATAAAGGAAAATCCGACACAGTTTTAAATTAAACGGCGTAGTAACTAGATGAAGGGTACTTAAATTCTTAATACCCAGATGATATCGATGTTAACTCCGATGATTTCACAGAACTTTTTTCCTGACGCACCAATTTTGGAGAACCACTCTATACAAACCAAACCAATTTAGGCACCTTGCGTATGACAGGTTAACGACGAAGTTTTAATTTGATTCGCTCATCTCAATTTCTTTTCGAGCCTAAACGAAACGAAATGAATAGCGTCGTCAAAAATCAGTCAAAATTATGATTTACTTATAAATTTTAATTGTCTTTTGTTTTAAACTAGCTAATATTTGCAACTTTGCCTGCCTCGTTTATTATCGTAATAGTATTAATACCTGGGCGAGCCTAGCTGGGTTCTTTAAAAAACATTTTTATATTAAAATAAACTGTTAGGTTAGGTTTGTCTTATAAAATTAAATTTTTTTACAAAAAAAATGAGAGAAATACATCTCTTCTGCTGTCAGTCGGATTCGAACTGGGGTTTCACGGATTTTCGAAGTTACCGATTTCCACCTGAGCTATGTTTGCTTTGCCAGCGCCGGCGAAATGTACCGTTATATTTTAACTATATTTTTTCATTGCCTGAGAACCCAGTTAATAAAGGTTTCTATGAATAAAATCTAGCTAGATCGATTTATCGTCCCCGAAACTACCTACATACTAAGTTTCACGGAAATAGATGACGCTGTTTCCGAGATCCTGAATATATACAAATATAAAAATATATAAGAATTGTTCGTTTAAAGGTATTAATAGATAATAAATAGATAAAAATAGTAGTTTCTGTAAAATGATTATCAAATGAAGCTGTTATGATGGTTTTACATAAACATCAACAGTCTAAGAAGTAGAACAAAAGAAATTATCGAAATTGATCCAATAGTTTTTAAATGATGCGCACGCAGCGGCAGTCCTTTATAATGTTATTTATACATATTACTAATGGGCCTGGCAGACATTGTTCCATCCCAATTATAAAAAAATCTTTGACAAATTATCAAAACTTTCCTCATGAATCACTTTATCTACTGGTGAAAACCGCATAAAAATCCGTTTAGTATTTTTTTGAGTTTATCGCGAACAGACAGACTGACAGACGCTGTAGGGGACTTTGTTTTATACCATGTAATGATAATAGAGATCTATTGCAAGTTGAAATGAAATATATGTTATAAAATATAAGTTATTTATGAAGTTTTCTTTATAATCAGGTCGGGACAACGTCTTTCGGGTCTGCTAGTAATACATGTACACTATGTATAACCTTGTGACTAATGATTAGTCCAATACCATAAGCTGAAGTATTCACCCTACTACGGTTATGATAAATTTCTTTTTCAATAAAGCTCACAACTGCGGTCATAATGGTTAAGCGATACACGCAGATTTTATATTAAATTATTATTATCTCTTTAACAAAAGCGCTCGCAATCTATAAAATATCACCATGATTTTTCTTTTCTATCATAGGATCGTTATTCTTTACTAGTATACTAAAATATTGGATAGAATGATATAATATTTATAATAAAAATAGCAATAAATTAGTACTACCATAGATATGACACATATTGTTACTCCTGCCGTTTGTGTAGGAAGAAATTTATTTACAAATCAAACAGATTCACTAAAATGTACTTACAAACACCGCTTGTAGATTTCTTCATTTTGTCGCTCTTTGAATTCACTTCCATGTCCAGAGTAGAACTATGTTACGACATATTATGATGTACTTAAATATATCTCACAACACGGACAGTATAAATCTCTGTAGCCGACGTCATAACTTAAGAGATTTTACAATATTCGGGATATATTACTATTACAGCCATGTTTTTTGTTTATTTTATTAAAGCGATAAGGTGTCAATTTCTATATTCCTGGTTCCCACGTTCGATGACTCATCCGTTATTCATTTGCGACTACTAGTTCTCACATAGGATGTAACAGATTAAAATTACAGCGCTTGCTTTTACACGACAAAGTAAATTGAAATTGTTAAACGTGGCAGGCGAAATCTTTATCTTATTAAATAATTTAATCACCAACATTTAATTTATAAGTTCTTGCAATATTTAATTTAATTGCATTATTTAACATGTACTGTTTATAAAAAGACGCTGCAATAATATTCAGATATAAAATATATCTCATGTTGAAGGCAACAATTTTGTCATTCATGCCAGTGGAGCAGAGGATATTGCTACTCTCTATTTTATCTATCTAATGCCTTTAAACGAGTAATTCTTGTTTATTTTTATATTGTTATATATTCATGATCTCGGAAAAGGCGTCAGCTATTTCCCTGAAACTTAGTATGTAGGTGGTTTCGGGGACGATAAATCGATCTAGCTAGATTTCATTCACAGAAAACTTTTTTATCTAAGTTGTCAGGCTATGAAGAAATATAGCTAGAATATAAAGGAAAATTTTGCCACCGCTGTCGAAACAAAAATAGCACAGATGACAATTGGCCGCTTCAAAAATCCCTCTAACCTCAGTTCGAAACCGAGTGACAGCAAAAGAGATATCTTTTTAATTATTTTATTAAAATGCTAGTTTTGTGAGGCAAACCTAACAGTTTATTTTGATAAAAAATGTTTTTAAAGAATTAGGGCTATTGTTAATGCATGTAACAATTTTATTTAAACACCACAACATATTCTACAAAACGACTCGTAAGTAATGTGAAAACGCTACAATGAGGTCACATTTATATTTCCCTAACAAATCCACCTGTCTACCGTTAAACAAGATAGATGCACAGAGCCGGTTGTCTGGGTAATTTTTACCAAACATTTTTGTCACGTCGCGTCGAGTCGGTGCGTGTGGCGTCGCCGCGCGCCTTTCTGATCCTTCCCTAAAAGTTTGATGGAATTGGGAAATAGATATAAATAGTTATTTACATATCATAGGACTTATCCTTTATAACATGGGTAAGAAAGAATCATAATAGCTACAATACTACTATAATACCTCGAATAGATACAATACTTTTATCGTAACGTATTTCTAAATTTATGTTACACAGAAATGAGCGTCCTAACCAATATTATAAAATTGATCGGTGTTATTACAAAAAAGTTAAATACGTATT
>JACEII010000014.1:129631-171280 GCA_014332785.1 Antheraea mylitta
AATACGTATTTAACTTTTTTGTAATAACACCTTATTTGTTTGTAGCTTGTTATGTTTTCATGCCTTAACTAAACCAATCATAAAAATAATTTGCGCATACACGTTGCCAGGGGTGCACAAAAGTATATAAGATATCCTTCGTCAAGAAAAAGTATTGTAATGATCACCAGTTAGTGTATGATTGCCATATGTATAGGTTAAAGGTTAGACACTCGCAGTATTCTAGTATATGACACTCTATGGTCACATTTAGCATATAAAATAATAATATCAACACAAATAGTAATAGACAACAAAGAGAACCTTAGGTGAATTTTCTTCTAAGAATTTTATTAAAAAATAGGTTAATAACTTAAATAAACTATGTGTTTTAACATATACGCTTAGAAGATTAAGTATAATTTTAATATGTTTCTAGAATCTTAATTAGGTCAAATATTAAGCACTTTTTTTAATTGCTTTAAAACGAGAATCGAGTACAGTGTGTCTCCATTAATATTGTTACTGTCTAAACAGTCACCTGGTTTAGCCATTTACCAATATTACAAAGCGTAACCAAAGATAAAAGGTATTATGTAATTATTAGGTAATAAAACAATGGTGTGATCCGATTCAGGTTACATTTTTATTCGACTCACGCTTTTTGACAGATGTGACATATTTGACAGTTTTCATATATAACATATCTTTCCCCCTAGTTAAAGTTAACAAGAGCAATGAAACATTTTTAAATATTTATATCTAAACTAAGTAATAAACACACATTTAATCAAAATATATAATTATTAGCTATTTATATTTGGCCTTGCATAAGGCTTAGAACGGCTGTATAACTTAGTTTTATGTTTGCCTAAAGTAGAGCTTCCTTCTGAAGGCTCTGGTATTCCTAGCATTTCTGCCCATTTTTCAGAGCTTGGTATTTCTATAATATCTTCATTGGATTGACTCTCTGTTTCCTCCTTTTCACATTCTTGGTGATCACTTCTGTTTATTTCATCTTCGTTAGCGACCTCTCTTTCCTTCATTTTGACCAACTGGTCAATATGCCTATTCACACAAGCTCCATCATCAGTTACCACTGTGTAACTGGATGGACCTTCCTTTCTCACAACTTTCCCTGGCAACCATTTAGGTCCCCGTCCATAATTTCTGTACATCACACTCTGACTAACTTCAGCTTCTCTGTGTTTTACTGATGCATTAGTACGAATTTGCTTTTCAATTTTTCGATGCTGAATGTTGTCAGGGTGAATAGTATCTAATAGAGTTCGTAAACGTCGATTCATCAAAAGTTCTGCCGGGCTTTTCTGTGTACCTGCAGTTGGAGTTACCCGTAAACCAAGCAACATGTTAGGTATTCTTACCTCCCATGACAAGTCCTCCATTTTTTGTAACTTATCTTTTACTGTTTGTACCATTCTTTCTGCCAAACCGTTTGTTGCAGGGTGGTATGGGGCAGTCGTTATGTGCTTAATTTTGTTAGAAGCTAAAAAATTCTTCATTTCTTGTGATACAAAGGGGGTTCCATTATCAGATACTAAAGTTTCACATAAACCATGTGTTGCAAATAAACTTCTTAGATGTCGAATAACTGTCTCAGTAGATATATTATTAATCACGAACACTTCAGGCCATCTGGAGTATGCATCTACGACAATTAAAAAATTCTTTTTTTGATAAGGCCCTGCAAAATCAATATTTATACGAGACCAAGGTCGTGTAGGTGTTATCCACTCATGTGTTGACTTAGGAGGCATATGACGATTCTCTAGACATTTTACACATTTACTCACTAATTTTTCTATGTCGTTGTTTAGTTGTGGCCACCAAATGTAGCTTCGAGCCAAAGATTTAGTATGTACAATGCCACTGTGAGTTTTATGTAAAACATGTAACACAGCTTCTCGCTGTGGTGGTGGTACTACAACCCGACAGCCTAACAGAATACATCCTCCTTGCAATGAGAGTTGTGATCGTTGTAGCCAGTAAGGACGTAATTCATCATCAGTGACTTTACTAGGCCATCCATTTAATAGGTAATGAGTTACTCGTGACATAATTCTGTCAGATCTTGTTGCTGATTCAATCTGTTCGGCCTCAAATGGAAAATCTTGTGGTATTTCTGCCATTAACAGTATGTCATATAGCTGTTGTTCTGGTTGTTCCTGTACTGGTTGTGGCCATCGACTTAAACTATCAGCGTTACCAATCTGTACGCCTGGACGATATTCTATATTATAGCAATGTGAAGTTAAGGCAATAGCTATTCTAATCAGTCTGGGTGATAACATATTTGGCATAGGTTTCTTAGGGTCAAAGATTCCTAAAAGTGGTTTGTGATCCGTTATAATAGTAAATGATCTTCCCATTAGATAATTGTGAAACTTTTGAATCCCGAACATGATTGCTGTAGCTTCCTTATCTAGTTGCGAATAACGTCGTTCATGTGAGTGTAATGTTCGAGAACTAAGAGCTACGGGACGTTCTTTACCATCATCCATGACATGAGATAACACCACTCCTACTCCATACTCTGAGCTGTCACATGTGAGTACTAATGGTCTCTCTAAATCATAATGAACTAATGTCATATCAGAAGATAACAGGCGTTTAGCTGTATCAAAACTATTTTGTTCACGTGTTGTCCATTGCCATGTCTTTGATTTGTCCAGTAAACGGTGAAGCGGCTCTAATATGCTCGCTTTATGAGGTATAAATCTTTCATAGAAATTATAGAGACCAAGAAATGCCTGTAATTCTGTAATATTTTGTGGTGCAGGTGTCTCCATAATAGAGTCAACTTTACTGGGTGCAGGATGTATTCCCTCAGCATCAATAACAAATCCCAGGAATTCAACTCGTGGTTTTGCAAACTTACATTTTTCCTTGTTTAGTCTCAGTCCCGCACACTTGATGCGTTTTAACACTGCTTCCAAATTGTAATTCATCTCGTTTAAAGTTTTTCCACTAATAATAATATCATCTATCAATACAGCTACGCCCTGAATATCTGCTAGCAACGCTGTCATTAGTCTTTGAAAAATGCCTGGGCAAGCCTTTACTCCAAATGCAAGACGGTGTACCGAATAAAGTCCCTTGCACGTATTCAATGTTAAAAGTTTTGCTGTGATGTTATCAACTGTAACTTGGGTGTAAGCACGATCCAAATCTAATGTAGTAAAAAATCGCCCTCCAGATATAACAGCGAAGACTTCACTAGCAGTAGGCATTGGATATGTATCTGACTCAGTAGCCTGGTTCACCGTACTGCGATAGTCTCCACATAAACGAATTTCTCCGGTCTTCTTTACAATTGGTACCACTGGTGTTGCCCATTCTGAATAAGATACAGGTTGAAGAACACCCTCATTGACAAGTCGATCTATCTCATTCTCTACTTATTTTTTAATAGCATAAGGTACAGGTCGAGCCTTTAAAAACTTTGGTGTAGCCCCTGTCTTCAAGTGTATAGCTACAGGATCATCTTGGTAGGTACCAAGACCATCCTTAAACACTTCTTGATATCTTAAAATGATTACCTCTGTACTATTCATATCTACATCCAATAAACAGTTCATGTTAATAGTTATATTGAGTGATGAAAACCAATTTCGTCCGATAAGATTTGGTCCACATCCTTTAGCAACTAGAACATCTAAATTACAAGAAATATCTTTCAATTGTACTCTTATCTTGGCTTGACCCAACAGTCTAACTGGAGACAATGTCCAAGTATGTAAATCATCAGGTGCTGGATGTAGGATTGCACGAGATCCGGCTGCCTGTAATAATCGCCATGTGCGATCATTAAGTAATGAAAAACCAGCTCCACAGTCAATCTGCATCTGTACTCTTTCACCTTCCAATAAGATGTTCTTTTTTGTAATACACACTTTCTCTAGATGCCCTTTTTTCTTACAATAACGACACATAACATTTATAAAGCGACATTCTCCACCATGTTGTTCTCCACAGCGATAGCAAAAACGAGTATTCTTTTTAACTTGCAATGTATTTATATCCATTGGCTCCGGTGCTGACAATGGTATACTTGTACTTGTTGATGGTGCTGCTGAGTTCTCACCACCAATAATCATGCGAAGATCCCTTCCCGCACTCTCCGAAGATAACATCGCGTCTACGACACATTTGTAATCCAACTTGTCTTTTTGTAACAATTCATATTGTAACTTGTGATCAGTCATGCCACACACCAATCTATCACGAAGCATTCGTTCTAAATCTGAAAAATTACGACCCGAGCTTAGTCTTCTGAGCTGTGCAATATATTCGGCTGCAGTTTGATTCGCCTTTTGATCACACTTGTAAAATTTGTATGACATAGAAATTTCATTTGGTTTTGGGCTATAATGTTTGGTTAGAATAGCTTCGATTTCGCCAAAGGTAACCTCACTTGATTTTCTTGGTGTAATTAGCGCCAAAAATGTCTCAAAGACTTGTGCACCACACACAGTGAAAAAATTAGCTCTTTTCGATGTGTCATGAAATATTCCATTAGCTTCAAAACAATATTTCAAACGATCTATGTAGTTGTCCCAGTTGTATGTTTGTGGGTTAAATTCACAAAACTTAACTGACTTTTGCTCCATTATGTTATTGCTTCGTCCTCGCCGCCAATATTATGTAATTATTAGGTAATAAAACAATGGTGTGATCCGATTCAGGTTACATTTTTATTCGACTCACGCTTTTTGACAGATGTGACATATTTGACAGTTTTCATATATAACATATCTTTCCCCCTAGTTAAAGTTAACAAGAGCAATGAAACATTTTTAAATATTTATATCTAAACTAAGTAATAAACACACATTTAATCAAAATATATAATTATTAGCTATTTATATTTGGCCTTGCATAAGGCTTAGAACGGCTGTATAACTTAGTTTTATGTTTGCCTAAAGTAGAGCTTCCTTCTGAAGGCTCTGGTATTCCTAGCATTTCTGCCCATTTTTCAGAGCTTGGTATTTCTATAATATCTTCATTGGATTGACTCTCTGTTTCCTCCTTTTCACATTCTTGGTGATCACTTCTGTTTATTTCATCTTCGTTAGCGACCTCTCTTTCCTTCATTTTGACCAACTGGTCAATATGCCTATTCACACAAGCTCCATCATCAGTTACCACTGTGTAACTGGATGGACCTTCCTTTCTCACAACTTTCCCTGGCAACCATTTAGGTCCCCGTCCATAATTTCTGTACATCACACTCTGACTAACTTCAGCTTCTCTGTGTTTTACTGATGCATTAGTACGAATTTGCTTTTCAATTTTTCGATGCTGAATGTTGTCAGGGTGAATAGTATCTAATAGAGTTCGTAAACGTCGATTCATCAAAAGTTCTGCCGGGCTTTTCTGTGTACCTGCAGTTGGAGTTACCCGTAAACCAAGCAACATGTTAGGTATTCTTACCTCCCATGACAAGTCCTCCATTTTTTGTAACTTATCTTTTACTGTTTGTACCATTCTTTCTGCCAAACCGTTTGTTGCAGGGTGGTATGGGGCAGTCGTTATGTGCTTAATTTTGTTAGAAGCTAAAAAATTCTTCATTTCTTGTGATACAAAGGGGGTTCCATTATCAGATACTAAAGTTTCACATAAACCATGTGTTGCAAATAAACTTCTTAGATGTCGAATAACTGTCTCAGTAGATATATTATTAATCACGAACACTTCAGGCCATCTGGAGTATGCATCTACGACAATTAAAAAATTCTTTTTTTGATAAGGCCCTGCAAAATCAATATTTATACGAGACCAAGGTCGTGTAGGTGTTATCCACTCATGTGTTGACTTAGGAGGCATATGACGATTCTCTAGACATTTTACACATTTACTCACTAATTTTTCTATGTCGTTGTTTAGTTGTGGCCACCAAATGTAGCTTCGAGCCAAAGATTTAGTATGTACAATGCCACTGTGAGTTTTATGTAAAACATGTAACACAGCTTCTCGCTGTGGTGGTGGTACTACAACCCGACAGCCTAACAGAATACATCCTCCTTGCAATGAGAGTTGTGATCGTTGTAGCCAGTAAGGACGTAATTCATCATCAGTGACTTTACTAGGCCATCCATTTAATAGGTAATGAGTTACTCGTGACATAATTCTGTCAGATCTTGTTGCTGATTCAATCTGTTCGGCCTCAAATGGAAAATCTTGTGGTATTTCTGCCATTAACAGTATGTCATATAGCTGTTGTTCTGGTTGTTCCTGTACTGGTTGTGGCCATCGACTTAAACTATCAGCGTTACCAATCTGTACGCCTGGACGATATTCTATATTATAGCAATGTGAAGTTAAGGCAATAGCTATTCTAATCAGTCTGGGTGATAACATATTTGGCATAGGTTTCTTAGGGTCAAAGATTCCTAAAAGTGGTTTGTGATCCGTTATAATAGTAAATGATCTTCCCATTAGATAATTGTGAAACTTTTGAATCCCGAACATGATTGCTGTAGCTTCCTTATCTAGTTGCGAATAACGTCGTTCATGTGAGTGTAATGTTCGAGAACTAAGAGCTACGGGACGTTCTTTACCATCATCCATGACATGAGATAACACCACTCCTACTCCATACTCTGAGCTGTCACATGTGAGTACTAATGGTCTCTCTAAATCATAATGAACTAATGTCATATCAGAAGATAACAGGCGTTTAGCTGTATCAAAACTATTTTGTTCACGTGTTGTCCATTGCCATGTCTTTGATTTGTCCAGTAAACGGTGAAGCGGCTCTAATATGCTCGCTTTATGAGGTATAAATCTTTCATAGAAATTATAGAGACCAAGAAATGCCTGTAATTCTGTAATATTTTGTGGTGCAGGTGTCTCCATAATAGAGTCAACTTTACTGGGTGCAGGATGTATTCCCTCAGCATCAATAACAAATCCCAGGAATTCAACTCGTGGTTTTGCAAACTTACATTTTTCCTTGTTTAGTCTCAGTCCCGCACACTTGATGCGTTTTAACACTGCTTCCAAATTGTAATTCATCTCGTTTAAAGTTTTTCCACTAATAATAATATCATCTATCAATACAGCTACGCCCTGAATATCTGCTAGCAACGCTGTCATTAGTCTTTGAAAAATGCCTGGGCAAGCCTTTACTCCAAATGCAAGACGGTGTACCGAATAAAGTCCCTTGCACGTATTCAATGTTAAAAGTTTTGCTGTGATGTTATCAACTGTAACTTGGGTGTAAGCACGATCCAAATCTAATGTAGTAAAAAATCGCCCTCCAGATATAACAGCGAAGACTTCACTAGCAGTAGGCATTGGATATGTATCTGACTCAGTAGCCTGGTTCACCGTACTGCGATAGTCTCCACATAAACGAATTTCTCCGGTCTTCTTTACAATTGGTACCACTGGTGTTGCCCATTCTGAATAAGATACAGGTTGAAGAACACCCTCATTGACAAGTCGATCTATCTCATTCTCTACTTATTTTTTAATAGCATAAGGTACAGGTCGAGCCTTTAAAAACTTTGGTGTAGCCCCTGTCTTCAAGTGTATAGCTACAGGATCATCTTGGTAGGTACCAAGACCATCCTTAAACACTTCTTGATATCTTAAAATGATTACCTCTGTACTATTCATATCTACATCCAATAAACAGTTCATGTTAATAGTTATATTGAGTGATGAAAACCAATTTCGTCCGATAAGATTTGGTCCACATCCTTTAGCAACTAGAACATCTAAATTACAAGAAATATCTTTCAATTGTACTCTTATCTTGGCTTGACCCAACAGTCTAACTGGAGACAATGTCCAAGTATGTAAATCATCAGGTGCTGGATGTAGGATTGCACGAGATCCGGCTGCCTGTAATAATCGCCATGTGCGATCATTAAGTAATGAAAAACCAGCTCCACAGTCAATCTGCATCTGTACTCTTTCACCTTCCAATAAGATGTTCTTTTTTGTAATACACACTTTCTCTAGATGCCCTTTTTTCTTACAATAACGACACATAACATTTATAAAGCGACATTCTCCACCATGTTGTTCTCCACAGCGATAGCAAAAACGAGTATTCTTTTTAACTTGCAATGTATTTATATCCATTGGCTCCGGTGCTGACAATGGTATACTTGTACTTGTTGATGGTGCTGCTGAGTTCTCACCACCAATAATCATGCGAAGATCCCTTCCCGCACTCTCCGAAGATAACATCGCGTCTACGACACATTTGTAATCCAACTTGTCTTTTTGTAACAATTCATATTGTAACTTGTGATCAGTCATGCCACACACCAATCTATCACGAAGCATTCGTTCTAAATCTGAAAAATTACGACCCGAGCTTAGTCTTCTGAGCTGTGCAATATATTCGGCTGCAGTTTGATTCGCCTTTTGATCACACTTGTAAAATTTGTATGACATAGAAATTTCATTTGGTTTTGGGCTATAATGTTTGGTTAGAATAGCTTCGATTTCGCCAAAGGTAACCTCACTTGATTTTCTTGGTGTAATTAGCGCCAAAAATGTCTCAAAGACTTGTGCACCACACACAGTGAAAAAATTAGCTCTTTTCGATGTGTCATGAAATATTCCATTAGCTTCAAAACAATATTTCAAACGATCTATGTAGTTGTCCCAGTTGTATGTTTGTGGGTTAAATTCACAAAACTTAACTGACTTTTGCTCCATTATGTTATTGCTTCGTCCTCGCCGCCAATATTATGTAATTATTAGGTAATAAAACAATGGTGTGATCCGATTCAGGTTACATTTTTATTCGACTCACGCTTTTTGACAGATGTGACATATTTGACAGTTTTCATATATAACAAAAGGTTAGGTTCCAAATTTGTAATAAAATTATTTTAATTGAGGTATTTATATTTGTTGAATTTGGTAATTAAATAAGACGGATAGATTTTAATTGTATCCACAAGTAATTAAAGTGAATATATTACTATCATCTCTGGGCGAACCTAAACCGATCGTAGTCCATAAAATTAATGTAAACAGTCTATATTTCCACCTATTTTTCATTTACTTATTTTGAGGGATTGTGTATACATTAATTAAGTCTAAACCAAGAATATGGACAAAAAAAATCTAGTTATATGTAATAGATATCTTTAAGAGTATTTTTATATAATCAGTTATCTCCAACGCTTTTTCCATGCACACAACATTGAAACAGATGTTTATAACTCGTAAACAATGCAAAACATTACCTTATACATTATTCTCATAAATCCACCTGTCTACTTCTAAACAACAGTGATGCATGCCACAGCTTTTCTGAACATATTTCTTTTACCAAACACGTTTCCATTGCGATATAACTAAACTGAATTTTTCCTTCAAAATTGTCAGAAATAATATGTTCTACCGGTTTTTCTAAATGGTTTTAATTTTAATATTTATTTATCTGTTAAGTGTAATGAGACCTTTTTTTGTAAGCAAAAGTTCATGTGAGATACATGAGACAGTTACAAAATATATTTTTGGATGAAAATCTTTACTATAAGTTCTCCATCCGTGTGAATGTGTCTGAAATCCTCCTAAACGGATGGACAGATTTTGATGAAATTTTTGTGTGTTCCCGGTAGGAGGCGCTGTGGTTGAATTTAAAGATTTTTTTTTATGTTACAGGAGGCAAACGAACATGCGAGTCACCTGGTGTTAAGTGATCACTGCCGTCCATAGACACTAGCGAAACCAGGGGAGTTGTTGCCTGTGTTTGGAGGGTAGAGGGTAGGCTGGAGAGGAAGGAAGGGGAGGGAAGGTGGGACTCCGGCGCTCTCACTGACCGAACGAAAAGCAACAATGCAAGCCAATGTTACTTCACATCGGTTTTCTGTCAGAGAGTGGTGCTACCCCAGGCGAGCTGACCCATTCATGCTGAAACCAGTAATAGCTTCACCGTGGATTCTACCACCTTTTTATTATCAAGGCAGAACAACGTCTGCCGGTCCCCCTAGTGATTATATAATAAAAATATTTCTAATAAGGTACCTACAGTAATAACACTTACATTATTCACATTATCAAATGAAGAGCATTAGTAGATTACAAGGAAATATATTTATTAGTTACCCGAGTTATTTTTTTTCTCGATCTAACTACGCTATTGACATAGCTAGGTCTTAACAGCTTCACCGGACTAAAGTTACCCGAGTTAAAGACTAACATATTGTTGATAAATTCATATTGTGAATTCGTGCGAACTGTACACAACACAACAGTATTGAATCATATTTTTCGAAACATGAATTTATTACATTACAATATTTATAGACTCGATGCCGTGGCGGTCGATTTCTGGTTAATTGTCAATTCGATGTCCATAGTTTGGATCTTAATTTCAAAAATAGTATTTTTTTGAATGTAAAATCTACATATAAACAAAGTGATTTGATTTCTAGTATCTATATAAGCAAAAGCATAGATGATAAAAATCATATTCAGTGTCCAGAAAGCAAATCATTAAACATTTATTTATGGCTGGCTTAAATTCAATAGCAAAAAGCCAACATAAAACATTGGAAAAGAAATATAAATAAATCTTTACTTACTTTGTAAAAATCTGCAAGACATAATTCAAGAGCGTAATCCCACCCTATAAATACTCGAGTGAACTGAAGCGAGGCTCAACAAAAGGACTCACAGTCCGGGGAAATTGTCCATACACCGTTACTCAATGACAACAAACTTTTCTACTTTCGGTTACTTAAGTATCTCTAATCTTTATCAAGGGAAGAATACAGTTTCCAGCAAAAAAATATGCTATGTATTGGTTTGTTGCGTACAAAATCATATAAATACTGGAATACTTGTGCCAAAGTAAAATCTGATATCAGTAATAGATTAGCTGCAGTCCGGTGAAGCTGTTAAGACCTTGATAGGTCAATAGGTTAGTTAGATCGAGAAAAAAAAGTAATAGATTACAGTCAGAACCTCCCATATAATATGTTAGTAGCTTTATTTTTTTATCGCTCTGACTACGCTATTTAGCCAACAAGGTCTTAGCAGCTTCACCGGACTACTAGTACTTAATAGCTTTAACTAACGGCTTCGCACGCTTTAGTATCAAAATGTTAAAACAAGCAAACTGACATTCACATTTACAAAATGTGGTAATAGAATTTTCCGGAAGCCGGCAACGCACTTGCGACTCCCCTGGTGTTGCAAGTGTCTATGGACGGTGGTGATCACTTAACATCAGGTGACCCATTTGTTCGTTTCCCTCCCATGATATTATAATAAAAAAATAACTATGTAAATCTAAGACAGTATCGTAAGAGCAAATTTGTACATATTCGAAGCAATAAGGCTGTTAGCGCTAACCGTTTCTAATTTTTGCTCCCATACTTCTAAGATAAAGATTTAACCTCAAAAGGCATATGAGTGCAAGTATATTATGCAATCATTTTTATTGTAAAATTAGCATAATCTACTTATAATAGAGTTTGTGGTCGAACTTTGTACAGGTTTTGTCAAATTTAATCCTATTCGGCTTAAATTGTGTTGGTGCGATCTCGTCTTTCGTTAAGTAGATTTTGCCCATTATGTAACTATTTACTTTTAAGATAGAGATAAACGCTAAACGGTTTTAAAATGGAGCTACCTGAATACTACGGTTTGTGTTTTAGCTACAGATGTCGACTAAACTTTCAGCGTAGAAAGACGATGGATTAGAAATTATCCACGCTTAATTAATTTCAATTAAAATTATCTACATATAGTGTAAAATAAAGTGATGCATACCTTTGTTGTTATAAATAAACTAAATATATTTCGATTAAAGCTTTCCACGGTAGCTTAGTTTAAAAAGTTTTCGGCAACTATGACTTTTATAAACACATCAGCGCTGTATATTTCTTGCTGTGGAAGTGTAGAAATAAGGCAAGCGGTGTAATTTTTTCTCTCTGTATATAAAATATGTTGTTAGGCCAATACATGACTCAGCCGGAGTTGTAGGTAGCTTGTATCAATATAATATTTATCTAATTATAAGGTCTAAATAACTAAGTTTTGATGTCTATATGTGAAAAGAATTGAAGTTTCTGTTATTTATTCGAGCTAGTCTCTGAAATTTCCCTTATTGGCAGATTGTAGACTTTTCAGAATATAATCTAGGTTACATAAAATTACTCTATTCTATAGGGTGTAAACAATAATAATATGATTTAATACAGATAATGTAAAGTCCGTAAAATAATTGCAGGTGTTTTTGTAAATCCAAATTTTTTTTTAATTCCTTTTAAACCCAGAGATGGCCTTTGTGAACGGCAATGCTACCACCGGTTCAGCCATTATCGATAAGAACCGTCAAGAAACTCGATCTGATTATTATTTTTTATATATACATCATATAGGAGGCAAACGAATACGCGGGTCACCTCTTGTTAAGCGATCACCGCCATTCATAGACACTTGCAACCCCAGACGAAGTGCGTTGCCAGCCTGTGTTTGGGGAAATGGAGAGAAAGATGGGTTAGAGGAGGGGGGAAGGGAGAGGAGATAGAAGGGGAGATGGTTTATCTTTTCATACATTTTTTTATACATATTTCTATGAAACCTAAGTGGTTATATTCGTTTTTAGTGCAAAAAGAGGGGCGTCATTTGCAGAAGTCAACATCATTCACATATTAGCAGTCACATAAGGAAAAAAAGTACTACGATGGATATCAAAATCATTTCCACAGGAACAGAGTCGCAGAAACCAACTAGTATTTATATAAACTTATATAGATATATATGTAAATGAATCAAGTTACTTTCATCATGATGAGATTATTCCATTGCGATTCAGTAGTTGGTCCAACTAGTTAGCACTTTTATGTCCTGAACATTTCACTGAACGAGCTTTTTGCATATCTGAAAGTTTCTTCTTTCTATACTTTGTTATTAAATTTGGAGTTGGTGAGAATACTTTAAAACTTTTCTACTTGTCTCATGGTTTTTTAAATATTCAAACCTATTTTTTTTTTTCAGAAATTAATATATTAGATGGAGTATGAAAATAACACCAGTTACAGTAAGTAAGCAGTAAGAGGTTAGGTTGATATGGGCAATAGGAGGATTAATAAGTATGGAGAGCCTATGCTATAATTAATTTTATTGTAAAAACAGTGTTAGCTCCTTGACTACTATTTATTAATACTGTTATAAACAGTCTATAAAGAGCCGGTTCTTCTCTAGGTCTATCGTATATACTTACTATCTTAGACCACATCATATAACATTCGGTGAATTTGTGATCAAACGCTAGAAAACTATAAGTTATAAACAGAGATTTATTTAATTATTTATTTATCATAAAAAATCAACAAGAGTAACATAAAATAAGAAGCTAAAAACATACACGCAAATACTTATAATTATTTAATTTACTAATTGTAATTGACTACAGCATTTATCAACATAAGAAGCGATGCGGGAAAACAATAAAAGTAGAAGAAAAATTTATGAAAAAATTAAGAAGAAAATAAAACAAAACAATTTGACAATTTATAACTTCAAAATTAAAGATAAAAAACCTGCAGAAATTAATTAAATAGAAAACTGATTTTAGATTTGAAATTAAATAGGGAATTACTAAATAAGTCTATCGTGTGATCTTTTTTAACAAGGTCGTTAAAAAATAGATATTCAAAATGAAAATCTAATATATCATCACGATACCTTCATTTATTTTAGTTTAATCTTTAATGTTGTCTTCTTGATTACAAGATATACCTATGGTTTAAAATATGTTTCCTGCTGTGAGCGAGAGTTTTTAACTATTATTTATATATTGTTAACATTTATAAGATATACAAGGTGCGGACTAACAGTCTGCAGAATAGTAAACAAAAAAATATTATTATTGTTTGTTTTAATAACAGATTCTTAATAAGTAACATTGTTACATAAATAATTTTTAAATTCAATTCAACTCAATCTTGAAAATATAGTATATTAACTAAATGTAAGTATCTAACTAGCTTTATCATCTATGCTTATACAGATACTATAATTCAAATTAATTTGTTTATGTGTAGATTTTACATTCAAGAGATTTTTTTTTTCGAAGTTAATAGTTATTACACATCAACGAGTAAGAGACCCAATTAAGGGCTATAGGCCTCTACTCTAAGGAATTTATGAGCATAACCTCTACATCGCGGGCCCATGAGGTGTTGGCGATTTTAATCAAACTCAGAGAATTCCACAGTATACTTATTATATTTTCCGCACGCAATGTTATCACAAGAACATTTCTCAGGTCCATTTATAACACATTGTATATTTATATCATAAAAATTCTTTGCATGTATGTAAAAAAAATCTTATACTACTGTAATCGTCGTAGTAGTCGTAGTAGTCGTTATACAAAAAATAACAGCTAATGAATTAATAACAGATAAGTAACATTAATAAAGGCTATGGCACGTTAGGCGCGAACGAACTTTATTGTTCATTATTATTAACTATGTAAATTCATTTTAAAATTCGAATTCAGATGTGCCATTACTCGTCGGTATCATATAGACAATTATATGTTCATGAATTATAAAATTAGTCTAAAAGATATAACACAAATAATAAGTATATTCAATTATAAAGTTTTTTATGTTTTAACAATACGATTCATAAATATAAATTCGTCTATTTAGAAAAATAAAAAACAGCTTTTCCATTTCTACTGGAGACACTTATCCACTAGTTCTGATACTTAAACACATTCAGAAAACGCAATTGAAGACAATAGCTGAGAGTAATAATGCATTAACTTAAACTAATTTCTAGAAATACCTAACAGAACTATGCAGGTTTTAATTAAAAACAGCTCATACTTTAACGTAATCAAAGCGAATCGCCAATAAAACGTCGTGTAATATAAAACGCACACAGGTCTGTCCGCCATCGCTTTAGAGATGATCGATATTAATATCGATATCGCGTGTGTTACCATCGATTTTTTAAAATCAATAATAGATTCGATAGATTAATAATATGATCAAAATATCGAGAATTGATATTTGCATGATATTATTGAAACATCGATTGAGCGTGATATAATTGATTTTTTAACATTAGTAATAAATTAGATACATTGACAATATGAACATAAACACCGAAAATCGATATTTCCAGACTTGCTTGCTGTGAAAAAGGAAAAGAAAAGTCCAATAATTGCCAAATCTATACAACAAATAAGTGCAGTACAGAAGTACTACAGCACCGATACGACGGGAGCTCGGACGTTCAGTTGATCATATTAACGTTACCAAGTTAAAAAAAAAACAAACCTATAAGTGCAAACAGATAACACAGCCACACATAACACATCACAGATCACATTAATACAAATTCAAGACTAAACAAATATAAGTGTAGAAGAACATCGATATTTTTTTTGACATCTAAACTTTTTAGCCGCAGGGAATGATTAAAAATATCTATTTGGTTAGATTTCGACAATATATTAGTACACGTTAAACTAGTTACTGACTCTCAAGTGCTGCGGCCACAAAATACAAACAGGTGCTTGTCGACAGATTTTAAACATAAAGGTGTTAACTTACCAGGTGGACTTATAAAAAGCTCTTTCACCGTGATACAGTTTATAGATTCTCACTTAATTGCAAAGGTTTGAACCTACGGCGATTGAGACTATCAGCTAAGCCATTATCGCTTCGATTATCGATATATTTCTAATATCACTCATCCCTATTGATCACTCCGGGTGGTTATTACAAGTATTACGTAGGTACGTTCGCACCCTCAGCTCCGGTGAGACTATCGCGAACAATAAAGTTTCTTCATAACGTTCGTACGCGCTTCACGTGCCATAGGCTTTATTACTGTTACTTTTCTGTTATGAATTCATTACCTGTTATTTTTTGTATAACTACTGCTCCGATACATTAGTGTTAAAAATTTATTTACATATATATTGAGAATTTTTGAAGAGAGAATGTAATAAGACATATAATACCAGCGGGCACTTGTAGTCCGGTGAAGCTGTTAAGACGTAGCTAAGTCTTTTTTTTCTTGTATTGGCTCCGCTGAAGCACTTGCCAGTGTCAATATTTTGTTTCAATGGACGTTGTAGTACAATGATATAACAAGCGTCGTGTGACCTTTTCAATATTCTAACAAGATGGTGGATCCTTTGTTAGAACCTTCCAGGGAGTTTTTGTGGCATCTCAGAATTTCATGCTCCGTGGTATTATTTGCCATTCACATCACTTATGCACAATAAACTAACTATATTACCTAAATTTACAAATTTACAAAATATAGAGTCGAATAACACAAGATTATGAATAAAATATAAAATCCACTACATGATAGACTAAGATCCCGCCAAAAACTCACATTGCTAGGTCAATAGCGTAGTCAGTTCGAGGGTAAAAAAAAAACCAGCGGGCACCGTGGACGCTGTCTCGCTCTGATAATAAAAAAATATAGCTACGCATAAGACTACAGCGCCACCTACTGGGTCCAATTATGAATCTAAACCAATCTCGAATCCACAGGAACACAAGTAAAAAAGATCATCAAAGTCAGTCCAACCGTTTAGAAGGATCAGTCACACACGGACAGAAGAATGATATGATTATGAATCGCAAAAGTGTTATGCATTCTTGTAGTAAATTGTATCATAAAGGAATAAATCAAAATATAAACACACACATTTTAATTTTTTATTTTATTTCATTGTTATTAAAATTCCAAATTTTAAAAGTTATTTAAACATATTCGATTATTTAATGATGCATAATCAATTTTCACGAGGGCAATGCGGAAACTTGGCGCCATTAGCTGGCACAAATTAATTTAGCAACCAAAATACCCTGGATTAACTCCAACAGGGAAATTTATAACTGGTTTTCTTTACTGGTATACTTCAGCTTTAATATGAAGCAGGTTTAATTAAATTATTTTAATCTCCCAAAGTTTTTATCTATACATATAATAAGAATGTAAATGGAAAGTGTCTATACTTTTTCAGTTTTTGAGAAAAAGGTTGTTGCAGGTGTCTACGAATAAGTAACAAAATACAATTCATTCATTTAATGTAATAGGGGTCTCAGGGGTGTAAGGGGTGTCAAATAACATCATAAGACTTGAGACACCCAAGTACTACTGCTGAATAACGAACGAGGCAATGGCGAAAGAGAGAGCAGAGAGGAGTCAATTCCAGACATCACTATCGTTCACATACTTTATACACATACACCTGCAACAATTCTTTCTCGAAAATGGAAAAAGTACATACACATTAGGTTTACATTCTTATTATATGTATAGAGCATAGAAGACAATGTGGCGTAGGAGTGAAGATTTTAAACCTAGAAAGGGAAAGGTTCTCAAATGTAACTGATGAAATACACCTACAGCCTTACAACTGGTTAGCGACAAATTTCTAGCTCGAGGGTATTACGTAGGTGAGCTTCAGACAAAGCCATACGACCATATCTTGGTTTTGGGGTGTAAGGGGTGTCAAATAAATGGGGTGTAATGGGTGTCCAATAACATCATAAAACTTGAGAAACCCAAGCCAACCTCACCTGCACGTGGTGCACCCTGCTGAATAACGAACGAGGCAATGGCGAAAGCGGGATGGTAGGGTTTTACAGCCTGACTGGGTCGCAACCACCATGTATATGGCGAAAAAGCCCGTAATAGTGATTCGCTTCTGCGGGTCGCGTTTCGGAATCAGCCTGTGCATATCCAGCTTTTTGCAGGCCGGCATGATAGTGGCGACCGGCGATGAATAGTGTGCCAATCGGTGGTCGCTATTATTTTTGGACTGTGTTTACCATCAGGCATAGTGCCGTCATTTTGCCGTCATTTTGCCGTGCTACAATAAAGAAAAAAAAATTTAGAAATGTTTTTCTGTCTGTCTGACTGTTTATATGAACACGCATCGCTGCTAAAGTACTAGGCTTACAATAAAACTTCAGGGAGATTTGGTTTCATTTTCGCCATTAGCGCAATAATAATCAAACAAAATATTAAGCAACTTAGAGGTAACCTTAAATAAATACAACAAATAGGAAGTTGGTCTTCTTGTAACCATATAAACTAAAATGTCTGCAATTTTATATCTTCGTAGAAAAGTTTATAAATACTGTTTATAATTGTTGCAAATGCAATTATATAAAAGAGAAAAAATGGCAAAGTTTTCCTTAATATTTTATACTGCAACCGTATTTCATACTATATTTAAGTTATGCGAGTTTTCTCTTTTAGTTGCGAAATATCCAAAGCAGGATACAAAAGCTCCGTAAACTCATTACTTAATTTGTCTAAGGACTCGGAATGAAGTTGTTAATTTAACAAATTGGTCAAAGGCGGGGGTATTTTCATCTCAGTAAATAAAATTAATTTGTCTCCATTCAAATGATAATAGACTTCCATCGTTTTAATGAAGTATTAGGAGTACTGCTCGTTAGTGTAATAAAGGATCTGATATCATCTTGTAATCCTCATTAAGGGTGTTTCCTTTTAGGACAATAATGTAACTCTTTTGTACTTAAAGTGTATAGAGCTAGTTCTGATCATTCTTTTTAATTCTTTCTTCGGATGACTATGCAGGCATGAGGCATGAGAGCGTAAGTTATTCGTAGAAAACAGTAGTTCTATCTGCCTGAACCAGAACAACTTTTTTTCGATCTATTTACGCTATTGGCCTAGCAAGGTCTTAACAGCTTCACCGGACTGCAAAAAGACACCTCTTTTACTGTCACTCGGATTCGAACTGGTGTGACACGGACTTTCAAAGTAGCCCATTTCCGTCTGAGCTATTACTGTTTTTTAAGCTATTACTGTGTTTTAACCAGAACGACGCGACGTGTCGCGTTACGTTGTAATTCGATGTATATTTAAAGTATGTATGATCGATCAATAAAGGTGAGTTACATTGTTTATATACGGTTGGATCGCCACCACGTCAGAAGCCTGTCATAGTGACTCTGTATTATTTTGTTATGTAAATTTAGCATCCGTATTATATTTGTATTACACTGTGACTTACGGGTACTATCGGGTAAAATGCCGCCTCTTAATTGTGCTATCAAAATGTAATCTAATCTCAAAAAAATCATAACTTTAGTGATGTGAAAACTTATTTAGGTGCATTGAACAGTGAATGAGAATGAATCCTCACGTTTGGTCCATGACGCTAAATCAGGTTGACTCAGCTCGACTCTACATAAAGGGCGCTCGGATCAGTGAAGTACAGAATCGTGTATGCTCAGCTGCAGTCGTTTACAATTTCACAAGGAGTTCATTATATTTATAAGTTTTTTTATATATCATATAGGAGGCAAAGGGACAGGCGGCTCACTTGATGTTAAGTGATCACCACCGTCCATAGATTCCAGCAACACCAGAGGAGTTGCAATTGCGTTGCCAATCTGTGTTTAGAGGGACGGGGGAGTGGGGGGAAGGGAGAGAAGAGTGAAGTGGAAGGGAAAGGACAAGTGAGGAGAAGGGAGAATTGGGTCTCCGGCACTCTCACTGACCGAACGAAACGCAATAATGCAAGCACTGTTACGTCGGTTTTCTGTAAAAGGATGGTACTACCCCGGACGAGCCGACCCATTCATGCTGAAACCAGTTATAGCTTCAACGTGGCTCTACCACCTACAAATCACCTAAGTATAATAAATGCAGTATTTCAAGGTTATTTAATGTGAGTGATACATTTAGTTTTTTAAAATTGTTTTAATGTCCTTTTTCGGTTAAGGTCAAATATATACACAGAGTGATAGAACTTTTTTATAATCAATTCATAATTCTATCACTAATATCTATCACAAAATTTGAATAAAAAATTACCTTTACATACAGAAGTGTAGATTTAATCATACGAGTAAGATATAAAGGTAAAATGGTAATACATATATTTTTATTTCTGAAATTATTATATAAGTATACATTCGCCAGGTAGCTTTGTTCATAGGGGCTCGGACCGCGCATAGTCGGGGCGGCAGCGGCGCTCGGACGACTCCTTCCCAATACGGGGGGGGCTGGGTGCCACCTGCCGTTGCCTTTACATGGGAGTAGTGCGGTCCATGGCCGCCTACAGGGCACCGTTGTGGGTGGATGCCCTCAATGCCACCAATATCCATGCGTTGCGAGCCGCGCAGCGTACTGTGGCGTTGAGGGTGATACGGGGTTACCAGACGGTGTCCGCGGCGGCGGCCATGGTGCTGGCCAGCTCCCTTCCCTGGATTCGCCGTATGTTATACGGCGGTTAAGAAACGGATGGGGGAGCCTCTAGCTCCCAGGGAACTGGAGGAAAGAAGAGAGATTGAGAGAGGAGTGAGAATGGAGAGGTGGGGGCGTGACCTGACGGACGCGCAGTACGATGGATATACAACCGACGCCGTCCGCCCGGTCCTGCCCGAAGGGTGCAACAGAAGATGGGGCTCCCTGACGTTCCGTCTAGTGCAAGTGCTGACCGGGTACGGGTGCTTCGGTTGGTACCTGTACCGGATAGCACGCAGGGAGCCGACCGCCGTATGCCATGAGTGCGGTGCTGGACCAGACACCGCGCAGCATACACTTTCCGAATGTGCTGCGTGGGAGGAGCGGCGCCGCATTCTGGCTGCGGCGGTAGGTGAGGATCTCTCGCTGCCGAGCGTCGTCAAAGCTATGCTCGGCAGCGAGAATGTGTGGAATATTGTTGCCTCCTTCTGTGAGGAGGTCGTCTTGCAGAAGGAGGCGGCGGAGAGGGTTCGCAAAGAAGACCCTCTAAGCGGCCGCCTCCACCAAAGAACTGGTAGGATGAGGCGCCAGTTAACGCGCCTTCTTCCGCCACCGTAGCCGGACCTAGGGGAGTTGGATCGGGTGCCCCATCTTCCCATTGCACAGGTCCGGCGGACGAGAAAGAGACGGCCGGTGTGTACCCGGCTGTCTCCTTACAAGACGAAGGCCCGGCGGCGGCACTTCTGCTACTGGGCCACACCGCTGGGGCGGCACGATGAAGTCTATAGAGATCTCGTGCCGCCTCAACTGTAGCGGAAGACGTACACCGTGGGGTTTTAGTCCGTGGGAGTCGGACATAAAGGGGAGGGTGAGTATCCATAAGGGATTTCCCCACGTTAAAAAAAAAGGTAGCTTTGTTCATATGAAAACGATAATCGTTATATTAATAAATGTTTGATTATTATTATTATTTGAACTGACTACCCTATTGACCTGGCAAGGTGTTTACAACTCCACCGTACTATTAAGACGAGCGTTTAAGGCACGCAGCCGGTTTTATTCAGGTAACTATCTCAAGAGTATACGCACACCTCGGTTTGGACTGTTACCGATATCCCGTATGTGAACTAAACTACTCGATTCAGTTCGAATAAGGGAAAAACCCTTCTACTATGTGTGTAATGTGTGCACGTATGTGAGGTGATCTCATGTGTGTACAAATGAGTATAAGTAGGTGAGTATCTATATCGCGATATTAACAGCTAGTGGGCTCCGTCCTGGTACGACCTAGGCTCGAGATGCTACCGAAAAAAACGAGACGTATGTGCGGGGTCGAATGAGATGTTTGTTTATTATGTTTGTTCACTGTATACTGAAAGAAATAAAAGAATTGAAATAAAATACAATGCACGCTAAACAAAAGTCGGTCAGCGACAATAAAGATATAAATCTATATGATTATTTGCTTAAAATACCTTTGAAGGAACGAAACTGCTAGTATAGGTTCGCTATTTGTAAATAAGTCCGCTATTTGTCTTACTAAAGTTATACATTATATCGCTTTCAGCGTTTCCCCCTTTTCCCTTATATTAAATAACTAGCTGTGCCCGCGATTTCGTCCGCGTGGAAACTTATGTAAAAACAGTGATTAACAAAGTCATCTGACTGTATTAAGTCCATTTACTTATCTGCTTTTCGCTAGTGGATGCACAAAGAGGAGTCAATTTCAGACATCACTATCGTTCACACACTTTATACACATACACCTGCAACAATTCTTTTCTCGAAAATGGAAAAAGTACATACACATTAGGTTTACATTTTTATTATATAGCATAGAAGACTATGTGGCGTAGGACGTGAAGATTTTAAACCTAGAAAGGGAAAGGTTCTCAAATGTAACTGATGAAATACACCTACAGCCTTACAACTGTTTAGCGACAAATTTCTAGCTCGAGGGTATTACGTAGGTGAGCTTCAGACAAAAGCCATACGACCATATCTTGGTTTTGGGGTGTAAGGGGTGTCAAATAAATGGGGTGTAATGGGTGTCCAATAACATCATAAAACTTGAGACACCCAATCCAACCTCACCTGCACGTGGTGCACCCGGCTGAATAACGAATGAGGCAATGGCGAAAGCGGGATGGTAGGGCTTTACAGCCTGACTGGGTCGCAACCACTATGTACATGGCGAAAAAGCCCGTAGTAGTGATTCGCTTCATGATAATGGCGACCATCGAAGGATAGTGTGTCACTCTGTGGTCACTATTGTTTTTGGATTGTACTGTGCTTACGATCAGGCATTGTGCAGTCATTTTCCCGTGCTACGATAAAAAAAAATGTTTTCCTTTACTATAAGCCCGGGCTCATTCTTCAAAACGTGTCTACAGACGGTATTCCATTATATTTATTCACATATCTATATTTACATTTACATTTACATTTTAATCTAACCAAGTCCTTGAGGTCATATATCAGAAAAGCCATTACGTAATTTAGTATCTAGAAGATTCGCATAAAACTTTTCCAGTTTTGTTAATAATTCGTTGCCATCGCCAGTGTATGAAAGTTAGGAGATCGCTCTTATGACGGAAAACTCAACAACAGGTACGGATGCAGATCATTTAATTAAAATTATTTTATTGGATAACTGTCGGAATAGATATACTTGGATTTTGTTATAATATTATCTATTAGCGTCAAATCTTCATTATCAATCAAAATAAAAATCGATTGCCCAATGGATGTAAGCGCAAGAAATGGTCCACCGGCGCTCTCATTAACCGAACGGTATGCCACAATGCAAGCACTGTTACTTCACCTCGGTGTTTCTATGGGTCGGGTGGTACTACCTCGGACGAGCCGACCCATTCACGCTGAAGCCAGGTATACCTTCAGCGTGGCAGTCATTTGTTCTTCAATAAAGTTCTTATTTCTATTTAAATTTTTAAAGAAGATTCTTCTATCTTAATTATCTTTTCGTTGTAAATATTATTCATAAAGTTAGACACATCTTTAAGTATTATGATTATTAAACGCATTTTCTATGTTAATACAACTTAACTTTTAAATAAACATAAAATAAACCTTTATAGTTTAATCGGATTAAAAACTTCATTAAATACCTCTCTGCTAACACTTAAGAATTTTCTTCATAATCCCAACATTAAACGGACAGCTCCAACTTCTCTCCACTATTTTAATACTACTCCTGGTAAATTTCAACAAACTTTTTAGTTTTCTGCTTCAATATTTATTAGGTGAAAAATACGAAGATACTTGAAAATAGACAGCATTTATTAAAACTTATGGTTAACCGATGGAAAGCCGATTATAAATCAAAAAAATAACTACAGTATTTATGAAATCCAAAAAGTTTGTATTCGCATTGTATATTAAGATTTTTATTTCGATAAAGGAGAACCTATTAGGCCTATATTTTATCACAAAAAATGGACTCGAAACAATGCTGCGCTCGCGACGCGCAGGTGGCTACACCACCCCTTCTTGCAGGATACAAAACTTTTTCTCGTGATAAATTAGTATTTTTTTTATAACGTAGGAGACAAACAGGTGGGTCACCTGATGCTAAGTCATCACCACCGTCCATAGAAACTTGCAACACCAGGGGAGTCATAAGTGCGTTGCCAGCCTGTATTTTGAGGAAAGGGTGAATGGGGAAGGTGAGGGGAGGTGGTATCCGGCGCTCTCACTAACCGAACGAAACGCAACAATGCAAGCATTGTTACTTCACGTCAGTCTTCTGTGGGTCGGATGGTAATACCCTGACCGAGCCGAACCATTCATGATGAAACCAGTAATAGCTTCAGCGTGGCTCTACCACTTACGCCTACAAATAAATATTATTTGGTAATATGCATTTTCGTCCGATACGTTTACATTACTGCTTTATGATACTTATCTGATATTTCTTTGATTTTAATATTTATGAAGTTTAAAGATTGTTACATTTCACTACGAGCTCAATACAATTTTCACACTTTGTACATGTAAAATATGAAATTCATGAAAAATTATTTAAAACTTTATGAACCGCACAGTTTGAACTTCGTTCTCGGTGTATAAAAACAGGATTTTTTTATAAAACTAAACATATTATATAAACAATTTATCATTTAATTTTGAAAAGTAACTCGAGTGTCTTAAAGAGATATTTAGTAGCTTATGCTTTTACTTAAATTATGAGAGCCAGCGAGACTTGAGACCTGAAGGTATGGTATACGCTCAGTCAGTAATAGAAAATATAACTACTTTTACATAAGATAGTACCTACTTATTATATAACAATTATAATAAATGTTAACCTCAAACAATTAAAAATATCCTATATTGGAGCTTAATTCCTTGTTTATAAAAAACTAGCCTCCGCCCGCTACTTCGTTCGCGAGAAACAGATACTTGGACTAAGGCTAACACGTAGCGGAAGCTCTCAAGGAAAACAAACCCCGATTTTTAAACATTATTACTCCGCTCCTATTAGACTTCGCGTGATGATATAACTATCCTCGATAAATGAGCTATATAACATTGAAATTTTTTTTCATATCGGACCAGTAGTTCCTGAGATTACCCCCCACCACATCACAAACTCACAAACTACCTCTCTATAGACTAGTATAGATTATCAAATAATTGATCCATTCAGAAGTACTGGCTCTAAATTTAACAAGACGAATTAATTAAAGTCGTAATTAATTTTTGTTTAGTAATTTTTACGTAACAATTACTTTAATTTAATTATTCAGAACGTTCTGGAATCCCAAAGTCCCTAAAGTAATATGAGATAGATATTAACTTGCTCAGTACATTTACATCAAACACACGACTTGATTGAATTCATTCTACGATAACTAGGGTTGAGAGGGTGACACACTTGTTTGACCTACGTGTATTAAGTATAATTATAATTATACCCCAGTGACACGCGGCTTCGTTTCTATTAAATTATAAATTAAGAATGAAGTATAGTCTAATGCCACTTAGTGACGGGCTGTAGCATAGGACGCTGTTTCACGATAAAATACTTTAAAAGAAACAGGATGTGTCGTGAAGACACACGATAGAAGTGAAATTTTTGTATTTAAACTACGTCGCGCGACGGTCACCCATCCAAGTGTTGACCGCGCCCGACATTACTTAAATCCGTTGATCAAACGAGAACCAATGTTTTCAAAACTCTACTCGACAATGTTTACCCCTACCACTTTTCGCCAAACAAAGTAAAATATCCACTACATGATAGACCAAGATCCCGCCAAATAAACCTTACTACTCGTTGTTACTGTCTTATAATGGATTACCTAAATTTCTTATCTATACTCGTGTTATTTGGCTCTAGTTAGTAACATTGGTTGTGTTTTACGCAATATAATTTGATTATTGCACACGAGTGGTGTAAGTCGGAAATAATATCACAGATAATGTATCATGAATTGCCACAAAAACTCCCTAGAAAGTTCTAACAAGAGAGCCACCATCTTGATAGTTATTGGAATGATCGCGTGAAGCTTGGAATACGCTTGCGTACTCGACAATGACAGTAATAATCTACTAGAAAATTGATTGCCAAAAATAAAATATTCAGTTGCGACAACAGACTGCTATTAGCGGCTAATGTATAACGTTTAAATGTTTCGTTATTACAAAGCTGCACAGCTCTAGTACCTATATTTTATTTGTGTAGCGAATGAAAAAGTCTCATTTAAAGCGTATTTATTTGTTTTGTACCTACGTCTACGTCTGATTTTCTTTTTTCAATTTATTAATATTTCTGAAAGAGATATGGTATGAAATATTTACCATAAAATATGAATTACTTATTACGTTATGAAATGTTTAATCAAACTAATGTGTTTAATGTTTATACATGTGTCACTTTTTTTTTTTTGTAATTCTCTCTTTCATTCAAGCGAACTACTTAGACTGATTTTGTTAGTGAAATCATGTAAAAGGACATACGATATGTTTTATTAAGTAATGTTTAATTTGTTGAAATATGAACACAATATGAAAAGTTAACATTATTGTAAACTCAGATTCACGGTAAAATTATTTTTGAAAAGCAACGCTAGTAGTTTTCATAAAATTGTGACGTATACCGTTGTATGTAAATGTAAGCTAAGGGAAATAAAAGATTTTGTACAAATTGTGTTATTTAAAAAAAAGATAAAAAGGCAAAATTCAACATAATTTGTACCCTAAACGTGGATAAAAATAACGAATATACAAATTAATGTCTTTTTTTGCCCGGGCTAAGCTCCACAACGGATAAACCGATTTTGACCGAATTTTCACTACTCAACCTACACTAATACAAGACTTTTCAAAATGTTACCCATCTTTACGCTTTTCTGTAGAGACAGTAATAATGAAAAACAAACTGGTTGTCTGTAAAGTCGGTTTACGGACGATAATTTTACGTGATAACATTGTTAAAAGATTGCATGTTTTTATGAAATGAATTATTATCACTGAACTATCATTATTTTGTGTAGTACAAAGGAGTTGATTGAAAATCAAATTTCTTTTCAATAAATCAACATTGTTGTGCACTCCTTAATTTAAATATTTTTTTACTTAAATTATACAGATTAATTACATGCGATACAAGCCGAACGCTTACACCGATCGCGCCTCTCTACCTTTTCCGCGCTCACGCTTGCACGCTCGGCTCAGACAGAACGTGACAATGAGTCATGCTATTTTATGCGTGCAGCTGCAGTTTATTAGACGTTATCATAGAGATAACTTAAAATCTTAAATGGGATGTAGGTGTTAATTTGTAGTTTAGTTAATTTGATCAAATTACAGTTACAATAACCATAAACTTGTGAGTTATTTATTGTGATAAATCTAGACAAATTATCTACTTCCCATGATACAAAAAAAAAACATTTTTGCAAAAACTAAAGTCGCCTGGACCACTTAATTATTCATTCGAATGGCCAATTTATAGTTATCACTACGATATTATGACGATACTTTTCCCTTTACCTGTTTATGCTTATTCCTTACAACTAATATATTATTTAAAAGTAAATTTAATTACAAAAGCACTTTGTGCTAGGTAGAGGCCGACATGCATTAATGAAATTGGTTTATACTCGACTCCAGACCAGCCAGTGAAGTGATATAATGTGAAACACCGGCACGTTTCAATATAATTAAAAATATTCAAGCACATATTCCTATACATCGTTCATGATATGCAAATCGAAATTAAAATACACTTTACTAAATTTAGACCCTGAGAAGGCACTTTAATGAACGTCAAAACCACCACCGATTCGGAAAACAACCGGATCATCGACAAGAACCGGAAACTCAACTTGGTTTATTTTTTTATTATACACTAGCCTCTGCCTGCGACTTCTTTCGCGTGGAATAGTTACTTTGGGCTAACGGTAAACACGAAGCGGAAGCTCTCAAGAGGAAAAAACCCTGATTCAGAAATATTCTTTATTGGTGGTCCGCTCCTATTGTTGGTAGCGTGATATATAGCCTTTCTCGATAAATGAGCTCAAATCAGATCAGTAGTTCCTTTTAACTCGTCAGTTTTGAGCTATTTATTATATATCATCGTTCGACAATTGGTAATTCCCTAAGCTTGCATAAACAATTAAACTCATTTTATATCGCGCTAATAAATTTGAGCCCATAAGGCTATACGGAATCGATATCCCTTGGGTCGAAGAGGTCAAATATCTCGGTGTTACATTAGATAAACATTTAAAGTTAAATTCACATATAGACAGAGTGCGAAACAAAGCCGCTATGGTCTTGGGTCGCCTCCATCCGTTGCTTTGTCATAAGAGTAAGATGTCCCTCAGACACAAGATCACTTTGTATAAGACGTGTATCCATCCCGTGATGACATATAGCTGCCCCGTTTTTGCGCATATGTCCAAAGATAACTTTCATAAGCTGCAGGTTATCCAAAATCGTGTTTTACGTAAAGTGACCGGTGCTCCGTGGTACATTCGGAGAGTCGATCTCCATAGAGACCTAGAGATCCCTTCTATCTGGGCGTACGTAAAATCACTTACGATTAGTTATTTTGAAAAAGCCGCGAATCATCCCAGTCCGTTAGTGGTATCCGCCGCAAACTATGAACCCGTACCTTACGCTGAGCGTTATAAAAGACGTCCGCGATGCATTTTTACCGACCCTCCTGATTTAATCACGTCAGCGAACGATCAGTACCAGCCTGTCCCTCGAAACAGAGCGTGCTCACGCCCACGCCCGCGTAACCACAGATCACGCCGCCGTGGTCTGGGGGTTAATTTCGCTCCCGCACACCCGATTAGGCCTCCCACGGCAGCGGCTCAAGCCTAGGTTCGATCCCTCGGTTGGGAGCCCTTGAGTGCGTTGCTTGCGCGATACGGTGACACACAAATATACATCACTGCTACAATATTACACGATCACCCCCACACACGTGCACGCCTACACGCTTACACATGAAAGTGGAAGGGTTTACTTTTTTCCCTTATCGAACTGAAAAACTCTCAATTTTCCGATAATAAATATATGGAGGAGTTGTTGAGGCGTGTATGCCTGGTACACATATACGTTTCAACAACTCATACATACATGAATAGTTAGCTAGGTTAGCTAAGATAGGTCGCGATTTTGCATGCAACAGGCAACATCCAAGCCGAGGTGTGCCGTGCACCCTTGAGCTGGTTGGCAAAATAAAATCGGCTGAGTGCCTTAAGCGCTCGCTTTAGTAGTCCGGTGAAGCTGTTAAGACCTTGCTGGGTCAATAGCGTAGACATTTCGAAAAAAAAAAAAAAACACTTTTATATCCATGACCATCTCAACAGTTTGTATATTTTAATATTCATAATTTATGTTTGCCCTATTGTTTTTTTTCCATGTGTTAATTTTAGTTTTCATAAATGAATTCCTTTGAACTTTTTGTTTATTCTTTTATATATAGTTTTTTAAATCGAATGTATCTAAATATTTCTATGTGATAAAGCGTTCTAGGTCTTCAGTTTAGTTTACTTCTTTTTATTATTGTTATTGTATTATTATTTTTGATTGTCGACTGTTGTTTGTGTTGTTTTGACATCTAACTTTGAAATAAATATTTCAGTCATCACCTGTGTAAATAATAATACAAAATAATAATGTAACTGTTATTCATACTTAAAACTTCGAAACCTAAACAATAGTAAACAATGTAGGAAGCGTTTTACTTATTAAAGTTTCTAAGAACATGGCCCTACCGTAAATTCACAGGTTAATTTAAACCAACACCGGCAAACTATAACCGATACCTATAAATAAACAGGTCCATCCTCCATAACTTTATTGCGGACGCGTTGACCTCGGCTTAAATAGGCTGCGGTCGCCCTCTAACTTAACTAATTACGGTAAAATGTTAGGAAAACTTTGCAGAATCTGCACAAATTGCGGTCTGAAACTTTTTAATGTATATCTCTTAACAGATTGTTACTTTTCATATGGATTGAAAACTTAATCGTTTACAAAAAAATGCTTCACAATTGATATCAGAATATCTAAGTTGATATATTTTTATATTGGTTACACTGAAAAATATTATTGAGGCCGTTACTTTGCATTTTACCTGAAGTTAATTGGCCGCTACCTGTGTGTTGTCACATTAAAGCCTTGTTTTTACTAGCTCTACTATGTAAATAAAACACAGTGGGAGTTTTTGGCGGGATTTTAGTCTGTCATGTAGTGAATTTTATATTTTATTCATAATCGTATGTTACTTGACTCTATATTTTGTAAATGTGGTAGTGTTTTGCGTAAGAAATGAATGGAAAATAATACCACGGAGCATGATATTCTGAGATGCCACAAAAACTCCCTGGAAGGTTCTAACATTTTGTTAAAATATTTAAATAATCACACGATGCTTGTAATTTTATTAACTACATGACAATGGCAGTAATAATCTGAAAGATTATTTGCCAAAAAAAAAAAGTGATGAACGTAGCATAAAATTAAAATTTTTCATAATATTATAAATACAGATTTCGTAAAATAACACAAATAAATAAAAGCATCCTTTATATATAAAATTAATTTAATGCCATAACGAATTATTTGATACATTTATAACTTAAAAATATTTTTCCAGTGGTTCTCCGAGTATTTGCTCCAGCTTTCTAATTGCATCCTTTGTAGACGTTTCAATTCTTGGATCACCGTCTTCTAGAAGTTCTGCAAGGAACGGAACGCTCTCGGCCAGGAGAGGTAACCAACTAGTGCCTAGTTGTGTTGCCATAGATACCAAACATTCCAGAGCTGTTAATCTGTAATTAGAAACATAAATATAATATTTTATCTCTCATACTAAATAATTCAAATCATATAATCAACAAACTTCCTCGAAATTTCTAGTACAATGGCCACCATTTTGTATTGTATCAAGATTAGAAATATATTCTATTTACGTGACATTGGCAGAATAGTATACCAGGTGACTGTTTAAAAGGTGACACCGTTCAATCGTGTTCACATTTCATGATCACATTTATTATATAAAGTATTAATATCAAAACAAACACTAATAAACAATAGAGAGAGCATTACTTAAAGTTTGTTCTAAAACTATTAAAAGTATGGCAACCACCAGTTTGTTTTTGTGTAAATCATCTGATGTTGAGTGGATTTTGCATCTCTCGAGATAATTAGGTCAAATATTAAACACCTGTTTTTTAAATTAATTTAGAACCACAAACATATACTCAGTGACCTCTGTGAATATTGTGACTCTTTAACCATTCAGTGTGTATAAGCACATGTTGCAATAACTTAATAGTAAGATTATGAGTCCATAATTTATAAAAATATAGGGAGATTAAATTCGACTAAAATGAACTGAGAAATGGTAATTTCGAAGTGATAATTAATCTTGTAATTTCTTGAATTATAGATAAAATATAGTAGATATGTAACTGGGAATGCATATAACTTAATACAAAAACCAGATATGCATATGCATATTATGCATAATGAATCCATACTAACCTTATATCGGCATCATTATGCCTCGTCTTCAATAAAATCTGATAGTTCAGTAACTTCCATAAGGAATCGTCAGCAGTAGCTACAGCAAACTGAGATATACACGGTATTATCAACTCATTTGCTTGAGTCTTGAAAGTAGAAACATCACCCAAAATATTCTCAAGCTGATCAACAATGGGCTGCATTAGTGTCTCGAACCTATTTTTGTTCAAGAAATTTTGGCTATCGTACAAAAACACTACATGTAGTGTTTTTATGATATACTTTATGAGAGTTATGGATTTGTGTTCATCATCAAAGTATAACTCTTCACTCTTAGCTCTATTACAAGCATCAAGGAGGTCTGCTGCATTTTTGATAAAGTGACCAGTAAAGAGAACGAAGAGACCCTTCAGCTTGTCCGCTATTACGCTGCTTAATCTGAAAATGGAAACGAGATATTGTCCTACTTCAAGAGTATAAATTTATCATACACAAGTTAAGTGATAAAGATCATATAAGCCAATTAATAACATCTTTCAATTTATATCTGCTTGAACATCGTCTATGTGAGTACCAAAACTAGTAAAAATTAAAAAAAATGTTGTTTTTTTATCTTAATTTAATCACAAAGTAGCATTCATGTTAATGAAGTTTATTTTCTTGAAATGATCTAAAAAGGAAAAAGAAATAAAAAACAATAAGTAGAGTTATTATACCAAATTAGGAAAAAATAATTTATGGTATGAATGTTTTACCATGTCAAAGAAATAAATCATGCAGAATACAAAAATTTATACAACATACCTATAGAAAGTAATTGCTCTATCTTTCTGTCCTTCGACATTAGTCCTTATCGCCCAATCATATATCTTGAAATACAATGGCCTGAAATTTGTCTCAGATAATTTAAGTACGAGGCACACAAGAGCATTTACAATTTCGTCTTCAGCTTTATCTATGACTGAAATTTCAATGTCCTTTTCGACTGCATCGCTACGTAACTGCAATGCTGTTAAGAAGAATGCTGTCAAATCTTGTTGCAACGCTTGGAAATCTGCTGTTGTTACATTGGCAAAGCTGTCAGCTAAAACTGACATTACCGGTCCAATTGCATCAAAGTTTTCTTTTTCCAATAGCAACTGATGTGTTTCATTTACAACAGGTATTAAAACTCTCGGGGGAATGGATTCCGCTATCTTCTTTTTAATGTTCGACAATTTACCCACAATCGCTGATACTTTACTGCAATCTTGATCCTCATTCTGCCACTTCGCAAATAAAATTGAATATTCGTATAATATCTTTTGTAGATACGGGCTCAAAAATAACGGAAGACTTTCGACAATCTTCGCTATAGCTGTCACTGTACTTAAAAGTACTAATTCTGGTGTCTCTGCTTTTCTTTGTTTCTTCAAAACTTTTATCAGAGCAGGCATGAATTTGCGCAAACTAGTTAAAGCATGTGCTTTCAAATTACTGCACAATTCAGCCAAACACAAAACAATCGAGGCCATAACATTCCCAGATATATTCAAATCGCAAGTATATTGCGTAACTTTTTCTAGAACATTTTTAAATGGTTCTGGATTTTCGGATGCAAGCATTCGTGTCAGCAGTTTTAGAGACAAAAGAGCTGTTTGTTGATTTAGTTCTATCTCTTGAGCAACAGTTTCACTAAGATTAACATCTTTATCTTCTATTGTTTTTATTATGTCTAATAAAGCTGGTATTAGGGAATATATTAAATCTCGATCAACATCTTCAAATAATTCTGGATTAGTTTGAATTTTTGAGTTCAACAATTCCATTGATTTTCTTCTCACCGTTTGTAATGTATGCCTGAACAAACCTCTGATTACCAGCATGAACATTGTAGGCGATAATAAATTGTTAGTGTGATCTAATAAGTCGTAGCTATGATGTAACATTACACGCCAATACTTTGCTGTTTTTTCATCACTAACTTTTGAAACTGTTTGTATAAATGTCAAAACATTAATAATGAAACTTTTGAAACAGCCTTCCATCTTGGCGATATCAGTAGCTTGACTAATATGGTGAATAAATCTCGATGAGGCTAGACACGTATTCATAAACGTAATAATAACATATTTATAATGCCGTAATTGTACGGCTGTATGACCATTAATACTAAATATATCGCTCGGATCGACATCTGTCTCCATTGAATTCTCGTCTTTTTGCATTGGAAGGGATTTTATATATATTATTAATTTTATAAAGTTTTCTAAACAAACTTCTGGTGGGAATTCAAGCAAGATACTTTGCCCAAAATCGAGCCTGTTTATTGGTGATTCTTGTTCAGCCAAACTTCGTGCATGTTCTTTATTTTTATTCTTGTTCTCATTGAAATGTGCAATATGAGTCTCTAACAGTAAGGCCAAGAACACCCAAAGGAATTGTGTCGGACCTAATGTTTCAATTAGTTTCTTAAACAATGGCAATCTTCTGTGTTCAGGTACATGAAGAACTACATCAGCAAATATACGTAATATTGGAACAACACGATTTTGTAACTGCTTCAATTCCTTGTCAGTGTATTCTCCAACATCCTTATCTAGTTTTACCAATATAGGTATCAGAGTTTCTATTATTTTGGAAATAATTTGGAAGCTATAAGCGTCATCATGTCTTAGAACAGATGAACCCATAAATGTGAATATTTCCATTGTGTGATGCAGAACCTGTTCAGGAAGCATATATGCAGCATGTGATAGCAATATTAAAGCATGATGGTGAGTCTGCGGATTTTGAGTTCCTCTAATACACTGAACAACAACTTCCACGTCAAATGAAGATTTCAATGTCTTCAATTGATCCTTATCTTTATCATCAACAAATTTCTTACAGTAGTACCAGAGAGCGGACAAAATCAGTTGCTTTGTATACTCTACATATGATTGTTCTTCAAATCTTAAGCATTTATTAAGTAGTTGAAATAGAACAGAAACAAACGAGTTATCCAATTTTATTTTCTTTTTGCTCTGAACATACTCAAGTAGCGTGACTCCCAATCTCCACTCATCTGTTTCTATTAATTGGTATGAGAGCATAGATACACTAGCTTTCTTTTTCTTGGGTATATTTGCAGCAGGATCCACAGCATTTAGCATATCCTCTAATATTGGTTTAAAATCATCAAAAGTAATATGTATTTTCTTCATAATTCTAGAAGCTACACTTGATATAGTTGGATTATTGCTAAGTGCTCCACCTGAAGCAATCAATCGTACAAAATCTTTACGTTTCTCCTCCGGAATCTTAGCAAAGACATCTTCACTTATTTGTTTCAATATTAATACAGAGGGACTTGTTAAAGTATAATCCTCCTCTAAAATACATTCTCTATATTCTTTCAAGCCCAAAGCAATCGATCTCCAAATATGTTCTATATTGAAAGTAGTAACAGTTAATTCACTAATGTGAGCATAAACACTTCTAAACATATTCGATTCATAAATGTCAAATGTGAGTTTCTTTGTAATTTCACTGGCCGTTAAAGCTTTTTCTAATGAATTTAAACATGGCATTAAATGGGCAAACGCATTAGCATTATTAAAGGTACAAAAGAGCTTCAGGAGACTTGATTTTATGTGCGATGGCGTGTTATCCTTCAATATACCTGTGAGCTTCAAGAGACAATTGCGTCTAAATAATTTCTTCTGTGAATCTTTCGTATTCAAAATTGTGTTCAGAATTTGACTTGTTTGATTATGATCCAATAAAATTTCATTTTTATGTAACATCAGTTCATTTAATAGTTGTACATAAACAAGCTTTTTATCTGGATCTTCCCTCAACAACTTAATAACCATATCTATAATGCATTCTCGGATAATTGAAACAGGATTGTTTAGGTTAAAAAGAACAACTAGAATGACAACATCAGAGTCATAAAGCCATTTTGCATCATCTTGTATAGCAAGAAAATTTATTAGCAACTTCAGACTTCTAAGTTGAAGTTCTGGTGAGATAACATCTTTCGGATTTGTTGCATATAGAATATGACCACAAGCAAAATTGGCTATGAATTCAAATTTTTTTTTAGCATCATTGCAAAATTTATCTAAAAGTTTCAGAAGAAGCTTAACGTAACTTTCTCCATAACTTGGAATAGCACACCCAGTTATACATATTTCATACAGTCTTCGGATTAAAATCATTTCAGTTGTTTGTACAACATTACACCAAGGCTTTGCAATAACTGGAATATTCATATCTTCAATCGTTCTACTAAATATATATTCTATAATTTCAAATAATATTTTATTTTCTTTAGCATAATTGATAAACTCTGGCATTATTTCATAGGAAAATGAAATGCCTAGTGAGCTTTGAATTATAGGTCGTGTTTCAACAGATTCTAAGAGAATACTCAAAAGTAAAGATAGTTCCTGAACAGTAGAATTTTTAAATGTACAGGACTTAAGCAACATATAAAAGCACAAATCCAAAGTGTTGTTTTTATTTAATAAAGTCTCATCAAGTATATAATCAAAACCTACTGATTTAGCAACAAATAGTTCATGAAATACTCTGAGACCTATTTCAGTAGAATTATTTTTATTTATGTCTTTGGCTATTTTACTTGTGAGTTCACACTTTTGCCCCCAATTCGATGTTATTATTTGTTTAGCTACATAAGTTGTTTCATCATTATGTGGAAAAAGAAATGGAATTATTGCTAAAAGTGTACTATGATTTACAGGAAGATTTTCCAAGGAGCAAAATTTTATAATAATTTTTTTAAGCACAGATCTCCACTTTTTAGATTTTCTTGATATAACAGTTACAAAGATATTTGATATGTCATCTTTATTAAAAATTTCTTCGAGATATTCATTCTCAATACCCAAAGCGAAATCAACAACATCAGGATTATCATCATTCATTCTATCCATAATAGATTCTATTACAAAATCAGGATTTTGTATTTTCAAAGTTAAAAATTCTTTACTTATATATTTGACTGCTTCTATACGTAAATCTGGGTTGATATGATTTAGATTTTCAAACAGATATGTCCCTTTCACTTTATGGGCAATCGCTGGCTTGAATCCTAATAACTTCGAAAGATAATTCTGCCTTGCTGAAGAAATATTGCTATCGGAACTCATCTCAGCTTTTACAACTTTGTCAAAAGCTACAGGATACTGACGTTCAACATTTTTCAATAATATGGCATACCAATTCAGTAAATTTGTAGAAAAATCATCTTCTTCAATTATTTCTATATCACTTCCGTCTTCATCAGCAATATTATTGTCTTTCTTTGGATGATAAGCATGGAGAATACACCTGAAATTGTAAATAATTGTTCCTTACATTTGGTTTCAAACTAGCATTCAATTTTTTTTTTTTTTTTTGATCTGACTTTGCTATTGACCCTGCAAGGTCTTAACATCTTCATCAGACTACTAAGGCGAACACATAAGGCACTCAGCCGATTTTATTTGATAACTAGCTAAAGGGTGCACGGCACACCTCGGCTTGAGCTGTTGACTGATACATGCAATTCGTGACCTATCTGAGCTAACCTAAACTAACTATTCATACATATATGAGTTGTTGAAACATATATGTGTACCAAGCATAGATACCTCAATGACCCTTATATATATTTCATATCGTATAATTTTCTGAACTGTTTCAGTTCCATAAGGGAAAAAAAACCCTTCCACTTTCATGTGTAAGCGTGTCCATGTGCATGCACTTGTGTGAAGATAACGTGTAATGTTGTCACAGTGATGTAAGATTTTGTGTCACTGTATCACGTGAGCAGCACACTCAATGGCATCATGCCGCGCCGAGGAAACGGACCTAGGCTTGAGCCGCTGCAGAAGGGGGCCTAATCTGGTATGATTGTTTATATCTCATAATATCTACATCCCAACTTCACCAACACTTGTAGCATCTGTAGATTACTAAATGAAGATCAGGCAACATACACTGTATTTATCATTCATTTTCTATACTATTGCTACTAAGTATCGCAACAACATATTAACTTTTTTATGACAGTTCATGTAGTGCCCATTGAATCCAGGACTATGCACTGTATACAGTCAAGTGAAGATAGGATATTTTATCAAGCCCAGACTCCCAGCTAATAATAAGCCATAGGGTACCTTTCATCCAGAAAGAGAATGTTCTGTTTCTAAGGGATAGATCAGTTCCACAATAACAGGAGTAGTTCTTCGAGCAAAAGCTAGTATGGTTGAGCTACGTTGAAGCTATTATTGCTTTCAGCATGAATGGGTCGGCTCGTCCTGGGTAGCAACACCCTCTCACAGAAAACCGATGTTAAATAATAGTGCTTGCATTGTTGCATTTCATTCGGTCAGTGAGAGCGCTGGAGATCCATCTACCCCCCCCCCCCCTCCTCACCCTTTCTCTCCATTCCCCCAAACACAGGTTGGCAATGCATTTGCGAATCCCAGAATTGATGGTGTCTATGAATGATGGTGATTGCTTAACAACAGGTGACCCGCATGTTCATTTGCCTCCTATATGTTATAAAAAAAACACATTCAATTATATGTATATCACTGGTGTTACACATTAAGTTTGATTTTTAAACTGCATGGCACAACATGTGTTAATAACATTATTTAAGAGTTTAGTTTTTTTTTTATGAGTCAGGTGGAAATGACTAACACTTTTGGAATCATTAGGAAATTAAAGTATGGAATATATCATATTTTAAGTCCAACATTTAATCCTTAAGATTGAAATATTGCTGGAGATTAAAAGTTTAATAATCAAAATAAAAAGGTAAAACATTGAGCTCTAATTCTTTCTGTTAAGATCTCCTTTATAATCATACCTAATTGGTAACCCTGACTATTTTATCATGAAATGATTTTGGAAATAACACACATAAATCTGAATTCATTGCGGACAGTCTTTAATATTTTTTAAATTTAATCTTGTAATTACTACCTAATCCCTTTATTCATTTTAAGTTACTGTTCAGTTGTATAATTACTACTTAGCACTTAAGTGCATAGAGATATATATATATAGCACTATATAACATTCAAAATCTGACCCAATTAGCTCAAATTAATGAAGTACACTTTAATATTACTTAAATTTATAAAGTAACAGAAATCTGACCCCTCTGCTTTAATCACATTCGATCAAAATGGATTACGCTAAGTTTTTAAATGTTTTTAAAATTTCACACCATCGGCACTGGCACTTATGTACTTAAACTACAAACTACCTTATAATTGTCTCTGGTTCTTGTGTTTTCAAATCCACTTCCTCTATCAGTATTACTGGCAACTGGCTGTATGTTTTAAACTCTTCCGTGTTGTTCTGTATGCACACTAGCATCTTTTTCAAAAATGCCAAAACAAAGGGCCGAATATTACATTTCCTTTCCACTAATGTTCTCAAGTGGGTACAAACAGTACTCATAGTGTCAATGGAAATGTTAAAAATAGCATCAGACATTTTAGTGAAATGTGTTTGATGTTCATACATCATTACCATGATAAGTACGACATCATAAGATAAGTCACATTCTGTGGACAAAAGTTTATCTAGGATCTGTCTGAGAGTTCCCGATTTAATTTTTCCTTTAGTCAACATATAACCCAGTATGATATGAGATGATGCACGAAAATCATCAATAGGTGAATCAATTCCCTTTATTATGGTGGGAAGAAGGGCATTTATAATAAGCTCTGTAAGATTCTTATTTGTTTCTATTACACCAAGACAGACTTGACAATAAAATGCAAAGACAGTATTGAGCTGTGTTGATTTCTCTTTATATTCCTTTATGTACGTCAATACAGATTTAGTAATGAAGTGGAATGTTCCGATGTTTGATACACATTGATTGAATAAAACTTGACTGGTTAGCGGGACTCCAGATTTTTTTATTGCACGCAACCAATGCCATTGCTTGCAGTCTTTGTTTATCTGTAAAAGTTGTACAAACCTGACAAATATCATTGTCCGATGATATGGGAGTATTAGTGTCATTACCTCATCTATGTTATATTGATGAATATGGTATCTGTTTATGAGCCATTCTAAGGCTTTGTGCGAAGACTGGAGAAGAAAATATGGCGACAATTGCAGTAGGAACTTCTCAATAATTTGATCGAGATTTTTGTTCAATTCCTTAGACTGTACAGCTCGCTCAAAGTCCTTTGAAGTTATGCTGAAGAGTGTATCTTGATACACATTAAATTCTGGGCACAGAGCGATCAATTCGTTCAGACCACTCAAACCAATTTCATAGAAAGTATCTCTGTCTTTGAGCGCTGCTTGAGAGGGATCGAAAAGTAGAGAAACTTGCTGCTTCGTGTCTTGGTAAACTGAAGATTGTGGTGCTGACAATTTCTGCAGCTGTTGCGCTAACGATGTTGACGCCATCATTTAAAACTTACTAATTTTTCTGGAATATATAAAAATAAAACATATTTTTATAACCTATATTCCTGGTATACACATATTAAAAAAACCGAAACTATCACTAAATATGCAATAATTACACTGAATACCTTTTACAAAGAACAAGACTAGCGTTATGTTAAATTATATTTCATTACCATCATTCAAAAACACTTGCTAAATTGAAATAAATTACTTGACATAGGTACACGTTTATTTCGTTTCACCGTATCTCGTACCTACTACCACAGAGTAGCCTACTACTTGTACGACTAATAGTCTGTGGTACCACCTACTTGTACGATTATTAGTCTGTGACAGTGTTGCCGTTTATGAAATAAAAAAGTCTCCAGACGTCAATTAAAAAGTCACTAGATTTTGAAAAATACATGATTAAAAAACCACCAGAATTCGCTAAATATTTTATACAATTTCATGGCAAAAAATTCGGTGAAAATACAAACAATATTTCGAGTATTTCACTGTAATAAAACGAGCAAAAAGCTTTAGTTGGATCAGTTGTAACCAGTTTTAGCAACATTATAACTCTTCTTGATGTTTCCATTCTAGTGCATATCTTCTTACTTTTGAGCATAAGTCTTCTTCTTTAAAGGGATTTCCATCCATTATAATTTAACAATGAAACTAAGAAAGACGAGTTTTTTTTTTAACTTTCTTTTTGGCAATCAATCTTTCAGATTATTATTGCCATTGTCGAGTAATCAGTAATATTACAAGCGTCGTACGATTATAACAATATCAAGCGTCGTGTCAATCAATATTCTAACAAGATGGTGGATCTCTTGTGAGAACCCTTCTGGGAGTTTTTGTGGCACCTCAGAATTTCATGCTCCGTGGTATTATTTTCCATTCACTTCACTTATGCACAATAAACTAACCATATTACATAAAACACCACTAACTTTACACAATATAGAGTCAAGAAACACAAGATTATGAATAAAATATAAAATCCACTACATGACAGACTGAAATCCCGCCAAAAACTCCAAAGACGAGTTTATTTTGCGAAAATGTAATATAGTAACTAGGGGTGTGTGAAGAATTCGAACATACGAATTATCCGATATTATATTTGATTCAAAACTAGTTTCGATTAATATAAATTATTCAAAAGTTCCTAAATAATTGGATGAATAATACGAATAATCGAATTTTATTATTAAATGAATCAACATTTCTTATTGTTATTCTCTAAATGCGGTATAACTGCAAAATATTTTAGGTGACAATGATGCAAATGCAACAGTTCTAAATGTACCCGTAATCATTTATGTATGGTCGTGCATAAACTTAAATCTGCTGTATGTAGATATTTATATAAGATACATGTATTTTACATCGAAGTGTTATAAAAGAAACTTCAACCCTAAGAGAAAACTAAATCAAAATCCATTTTTGAAGCAGCTTAAAAGAACTATCGGACCACAAAGACAGACGTGCAAAATTACTTTGTTTTATAATATTTATGAACTAGCTGACCCGTGCAACTTCGTCTGCACCAAATTGGTTATCACTGGTTTCCATTGTATTTTTAAAAGCGATAAAATTGAATAAAACTGATACCCGATTGCAGCCACAACTACCGTTTCCAATTGTGAATCCAAACTATCCCCGGTCTCACTCAAACATATACCCAGATTATATGTGATTTTTGATGTAAAACATCTATAGGCGCACCCTAAACTTAAATCGGCCATGGCGACGTTCGTGGTGATTACACACAAGCTACGCACTATTAACGACCCTATCAGTAAAACATAAGATTCAAATTATTTTTTTAAACTATTATAATAAAGAGGAATCGTAGTATTTTTGTATGTTAGTTATGAATAAACCCAAACTACTGGACGGATTTCGATAATTCATTTACCATTACAATGCTACTTTATCCCTTAGTAACATACCTAGTAATATACATTACTGCTACAACAATACACGATCACCCCCACACACGATCACCCCCACACACGATCACCCCCA